>JANHFN010008354.1:251194-263575 GCA_032468175.1 Toxicocalamus goodenoughensis
TCAACTCCCAGAATTGCTCAGCCAGCTTTGCTTTTTCTGGGAGTTGAAGTCCACAAGTCTTAAAAGTTGCTGAGGTTGGAGATCCCTGATCCAGAGGCTGGTTCTGCCATTTTTGGGCTTTACAGATTCAATGTAAGTGATGGAGCAGCAATCTGCCTTAAGGTACAAATTATTTCATCCTCACTCCTGGAAATGGCTTTATTTTTTAATACCTCTTTACTGAAAGGCCTTAAGGTAGAAGAAGACGCATTTAGGTTCTACTCCAACCTTCCCATAAAGATTTTGGTTTGCCACTGTGCAAACAGAAGCAACACGGGGTTTTGGTTTGATCCTATCAGAGCTTCAAGTTCGGTAGGTTCAAGAAACAGGAGCAACCTGGATTTCAGAAATGTTTTTTTACTCTTTGTAGAGTTTTTCAGTCATTCAGGTCATGGTTGTCCCAAAGCTGCTTTTTCAGGAGGCAACTGGACTTTCTTCTTGCTGTTTTGTAGAAGTTTCACCTCTCATCCAAGAAGCTTCTTCAGCCTCCTGAGAAAGCACCTTTGGGATGTTCTTTACTGTTATAAAATGGGATATAATAATCCTTGAAAGCCTGTCCAAAGTTCTTTCTTCCCATCTTATATTAAATTTTCTCATACTTTCCGTTTTCTCAGTATTGAATGGTCTCCTTTACTGGTTCACTGGTTCCTTCCCATTCCCACCTCCCAAAAGTAGATATCTATTCTTTCACCATTCCAGAATTTCTCTTCAAACACTCTTACTTAAAAATTTGCCAAAGCCTATCTTTCATCTGTGCTGTTTAATCTGCCTATTGATACCTGCAAGTTCACAATGGGTTCAGCACTGAATCATTCTTCCTTATATTCCAGCTAGAAAGCCTATCTAACACCATTACTGGAAACCTTTTTTATTGGTACCTTAAAGGCTTTTTCAGAGACAGCACTCATTTATTTATAAAGTGTCTTCCTCAAGAAAGCTTACCAGGTTTTATCCTGTTTCTTAAGTGCCAGGTGAATATTGGATATAATTTCTAATTATCACAAGCATGGCTCATTCTTTATAGAAATAAATATCAGCACTATTTTAACATTCAAATTTGATGGGTAAGATTCAAGTATCATTTTATTACAAGCTCGCTCCAGAAATCTACTTATAGCTAACAAAACAAACACACGTTTTTGTTAACTATAAATGAAACAAGCCAGGATTTTAAGTCCTGGGGGAAGGAAAAAAAATTGCTATTGATCTTAATTATTACATTTGATTGTTTTTATGTTATGCAAGAAAAATATACTTAAATAGTTTCATGTGCAAATTACAAAAGGCCATTCAACTGAGAGGGATCCATATACTTTGTACAGAACAATATATAGTTCTCCTTATTGTTTTGAAGTTCCCAGAGTAGAATTTATCCAATTATATATCTATTGTGTGACAGGCCAGGCATGAGGGATTCCATTTACAGGAAACATTTCTGAGATCACAAACACTCTAGGCTAAATGCAAACATTGGAGCAGATGGTAACTGATTCAGTAGGACTGTGCCTTGGGGTGCTAGAAGGGGAAAGGTTTTGGAAAGTAAACTCTGCTGAAAAAAATAATCTTATTATTATATAACAGAAAAAACACAACGACACCAGTGCAGTGAGTGGGTAGGAATTCAGTTATATAACAGCACATCATATGGTTCTATTGGTCCATTTTTAGAAGGAAGAAGAGCAGAGGAAGTAAATCAAAACTATCTAAATATATGGTTAACATTTTACTCTTTTAAGGTATTATTGTAGAATTAAATCCTATCAATTTTCTATAATTTAAATTATTACGAAGCTAGTCCATGCAGGGTGGTTTTCATGGAGGAAGTTGAAATGTAAGCACAAGCAAACTATGTGTTTTATTTTTATAGACTGTATAAATGTTCCAAGATAGAATTATTAAATTAAAAAAGTACAAGATGTGGATATAAAATCAACCTGTGTATCTCCCCAACTTATTTTGCTCATTTAATAAATCATTTCTCAAAATGAATATTTATAAACTTTTTAAAATAGTTCTCAGAGATTTCAGCTGGCATTTGATCTTGGCACCGAACTAAACCCCGATTCTGACCCAGGCATACATAAGGCTCTGTTCAGAAATATATACCGGTATATGAGTTTTAATGAGTTCTATAGAAACCAAGAATATAATCTAAAACTGTAAACATTGGTCATAGTCCAATATGTATTTAAGATACTGGCAAAATCCATTTTTCTACAAACAGCTCGACAAAAAGAGCATGATAGTATCTCTTTTTAGTGACTTATCTAAGGATACTTTTCTATAGAACAAATACTATTCAGGAAAATCAAAACTTCAATTAGCACTGAAGCATTAATTTTCCGCAAGAGGTATTTTCAGATAAGCAGTTCCTAAATGCATTCTATCCTTTTCTCCTAAATAGATTTTTTTTGGGGTAGTAAGGAAATAAAGAGGAACATACAAAAGTACATAAATAAAAGATGGACCTCTCCTCCCCCAATTTCTATAAATAAGGCAGGTTTTATATACTTATATGGCAAGTGCCTCTCCCGGAAGCACTTTTATGACACCTGTCAATATTACATGATTTATTACAGATAGGTTTGAAGCCTTTGGTAAAGGCAAATAAAATGTAGCAAAAACTGGGTTGCAAAACAGAAATATCTATGAATCCATCTTTACAAGAAGTGCCTTCATACTAATTAAATACATCATCATCCCTAATCATGTCATCCTTTGAATATTTAATAAGAAGGAACCGTTGGATAGATGTCTCTATAGGTGACCACAGGCTAGATAAGATTATTTCTGTAACTAATTTTATCCGAAGCATAAATCATTGAACATCTACATGCGGAGGTTATCATCAGTCGAGTCCATGCTGCCAATAGCTAAAATGAATAGATTTGGAAATGAGCAACTGTAATCTAATGTAATTTCCCCCCCCAAAAAAAATTCAAGCTTCAAATTCTCAATATAATTCTAAATTATTTTAAGCTTTCCTGCTCAAAATTCCAGACAGATAATTGCATAAAGGTAGTCCTTAACTTAGACCATAACTGAACCCAAAATTTATGTTGCTAAGTGTGATGACCCAGGGCGTGGCACAAAGGCAACACAGTAAAGAAGAGTCTCTTTAGTATCTCCAATTTTGCTCCCAATGTCCAGGTTACCTTTGGCTGGAGGAAAACTCTCCCAAGAACAGTCTTGAAGTAGAGGAAATTCAGTCCCCCCCCAAAAAAGGACAAACTGTAAATAAAAATCCACACAAACCACGCTGCAGTCATTAACTTGACAAGGCAGGGGAAGGAATTGCAGACTTGAAAGGCCAGCAAAACACACACAGTTGGGAAGGCGCCAGGAACCCAGATAAGCCTTCGAGAATACCAGATCATTGATGATTTGCTCTCAACAGTTTGCTGTGCGCAATTTCCCTTTATAAACACTGCGTTCTCAGCTGCAGTTAATGAAGGGAATCAGGACCCTTTCCTCCCCTGTAAGCCACGCAACTCACATTGCTCCCGTCTCTATTCCTCCCTGAGTGCCCTAGGATGAAGAGGGGGGGGGGGCTGGGTCTTCCTCTGAATTCCCTCTACCTTGCTCTACCTCTCTCCTGCTCTGCCCAGCTGGGCTTTGCCCTTCCCCAGTTTCTTCCACAGCCAACGAAGCCATACTCCCACTCCCTGACAGCTGCTCGGCCTCCCCCTCGGAATCAGATTCCAACAGGGACATGACAGTAAGTCAGAAATTTGTTAAGTGAGTTTTGCCCCATTTTATCACTTTTCTTGCCACATTTGTTAAAATCACTGCAGTTGTTAAATTAGTAGCACAGTTATTAAGCTGGTTTCCCCATTGACTTTGCCTGTCAGAAGGTTGGAGAAGGGGATCACATGACCCTGGGACACTGCAACCGTCATAAATGTGAGTAGGTTGTGAAACATCCAAATGTAAATCATGTGATCATGGGGATGGGACAAATGGTTCTAAGTGTGAAAAATGGTCATAAGTTGTTGTAACTTTGAAAGGTCATTTAGTGATCTGCTGTAAGTCAAGGACTACTTGTATTGCAGGTAGTCCATGAGTTACAACAGTTCATTTAGTGATAAAAAAATGACTTAGAAGTTTGTCACACTTATGACAGTTGCAGCATCCCTGTGCTCACATGACCAAAATTCAAATACCTGGCAACTGATTCATTTTTATGAGGATTACAGTGTTCAGGGTTCATGGGGTCCCCTTTTGCAACCTTTTGACAAGCAAAGTCAATGGGGAAGCCAGACTCGTTTAACAACCATGTCACTAATGTAACAACTGCAGGGATTCACTCAACAACTGTGGCAAGAAAGGTCGTAAAATGGGGCAAAATTCACTTAACAAACATCTCACTTCGCAACAAATTTTGGTTTCAGTTGCAGTCATAAGTTGAGGACTACCTGCATTTGGAAGTCATTGAAAACTGTATCATGTTGGTGCAGTGGCTAGAATGCAATATTGCAGGCTAATTCTGCCGAGTGCCAGCAGTTCGAATCTCACCAGGCTCAAGGTTGACTCAGCCTTCCATCCTTCTGAGGTTGGTAAAATGAAGACTCAGATTGTTGGGGGAAATAGGCTGACTCTGTAAACCACTTAGAGAGGGCTGTAAACGACTATGAAGTGGCATATAAGTTTAAATGCTACTGCTATTGTTATTCACAAATGAGCATTATAACTGCTTTTTTTAAATACTTGGGTAACAAAAGTAAATTGAAAATTCATCACATTTATAAAACTATTAACTATGTGCTCATGAATAGGAGTAATTCACTTTTTATTTTTATTTAATTTGTTATTCAGCCTTTTATGTCATTTCAACCAAATCTACATCTTATTGTAATTGATATCCTTTAAATAATTTGGAGATGTTATAAATGAATAAAATCCAAATCTGGAAAACAAAGATTGGCAAATGTTCCTCTTTGCTTGTTTTTCTACAAAACAAACTTTCAAAAATACTCCAGATCTCTAGCAGCTTACCCACCTCCACTTTCACCTCTTATGAAATTAGAATAGCAGAACCAGATCAGTTGGATCTTTTTTTTTTCTTCGAATAAGGGAACTGTCCAATGAGAAGCAAACTATGAAACTTCCATCTGTATGCTCTAACAAAGCTTTGGATGGTGCAATGCACGGAAGCTAATATATATATATATAATCTTGTAAATTACTTATCAATTCCCCCCTCCTCCAGCTAATCTGATGTGGTTATAAACAAATCTGTCATTTCCATATTTATGATTCATTATTCAAAGCTGGTAGTTTTTTCTATGGAGTATTTTTTCATGATTCACTCCTTCCATAATCTCTAAAAAGGATAGAAAACATAGTTAAAACTATCTTGATAACTTATCACTGTAGCAACAGCTGCAATTTAGATGGTGATCTATATCTTGGAGCTTTGATACATTGAAATAGTTTTCATGTTTTGAGTTCTAATTGACATAAATACCAGTTACAAATAAAGAAGGTTAAAAAATAGCCAGCTGTAAATTCAAAAAGGGCTTTTCCCACTGCATATATCTCAGGGTTTTGATCAGGTAAAATATTTATCATCATAGAGTAGGAGGGAAAGTTCCAGGTGCTAAAATAAATTATGATGATTAATACATTTAAATGATACCTCACATCTACTTAAAAAACACAGACAAAAAACCCCTGTTTTGTTAAGTTACTAGGATTGTGTGTTTGCAATGCATCATGTTGATCTCAGCTAAAATTTCCAGCACATTTGCTTCTGGTAAATGTGTATTTTCATTTATTATCACCTGCTTATATTTGTAATGGTGGCAATGATCAAAACATTTTGGTTCAGGTGTGATAGAACTTAGGTAAGCAGAAATATTTCAGACAGTCATTAGCTAGCCTGCTCAGAGAGGAAAGAGATAGTAAAGGTATAAAAGCACTTGCAGTTATAGCATACACCTTCAAGAAAAAGATTGGGAGCGCAAATTATTTTTTGCCGAGCTGATATACTAGTCAGAAAATGCCTAAGAAACAGCAAAATATCCTGGACAAGGATAGAAAACCTGATATCCTTCAAATGATGTGGACTATGGTGGCAAGATAGGCAGCTAAACAAACAAATATTTTCCATTATCCATTTCTGGCAGTTTTCTTGCAGAAAATTGTGGCAACTGTATTGAGAACATACTTAAAAAGCACTACATTGGGAAAATATGCAGTAAACCATAGCATGGTCAGGTCAGGATTAAATACAGTTCATGAGCCTAAGTCAAGACAATTAACTGTATTTCAATATGACTTGTTAAATGAACCACAAGCTGAGGGTAGACAACTAGTGTAGACTACAAAGTCTATTGATAAAGGCCAATTATCTGTGGGGGATACCGGAAGAAATAGTTCAACAATATCTGAGTGCCACAAATTGTCTATGCCTATACTTAGTCATAACCTGTGGTTAACAAACCACAATGGCTGGATTCACACAACAAGCTAAGCTCTAAAACAGAGCACATTATAGTTTAGCAAATTTGTCAGTCCAGTCTAAAACAGATCCAATTGCTCTTCTCACAGCTGCAAGAAATATAGGGAAATTAGAATGTGAAGCTGAGGTTTGCCTAAAGTTGTTCTTCAATGATAACCTAGACCCGTGATGGCGAACCTATGGCATGTGGGCCAGAGGGGGCACACAGAGCCCTCTCTCTGGGCCCACGACCCATCGCCCCAGCTTAGCTCCACTGCGCATGCACACGTGTGCCTCCCGCTGGCCAGCTGGTCTTCGGGTCCCTGCTGCGCATGCGTGGGGCTCATGTGCGGATGCGTGGGGTGCAGGTGCAGGGGTCACATGAGCATGTGCATGGCCCCTGCAAGGGGGCAATGTTGCATTTTGGGGATGCATGTGCGCTTTGGTCACTTGGTGCCGAAAAGGTTAGCCATCACTGAACTAGACCCTGTAAATGTTCAACTGGCTGACCACCAAAGTATATATACTTGGATGGTCAGCTAGTTGACCACTCGCATATATTATATGAGACCACATATGTCTCTATGATATATCTATATCTGTCAACATCCATCTATGCCTGTCTGTCTGTCTGTCTGTCTGTCTGTCTGTCTGTCTCTCCATTCATCCAGCCATCTGTTCATTTCTATATCTGTAGTTCAATATCTATATATCAACTTTAATCTCAGGTGCCTATGGATCTCCTTTTATTTTATACCTAAACCATAGCCTATGGGATGTATTGGGCTGAGAGTGATTAGCTCAAAGTCACATACTGAGTTTCTGTGACTGAGAATATGAGCACTGCCTTGAGTTATTTATAAAAATAGTAAAGGTGAGATAAAAACAACGAACAAATATTAATCTAACTGCTTCTTTGATCAGACATTCTTTATCCTGAAGCAAATAAATTACACTCAGGTGTTAGCCACACAAAGTATTTGTCAGAACTAAAACTGCATTACTAGTTAACTGTAATGGCTTTAATTTCGCTTGGTGAAATTACACATTTACATTTTTTTGTTTCTCTGATAGAAAATGTTGTAAATCAGACTAGACAGATTTTTTAAGACTGTTACAAAGCATATATAACTGAGATCTGACAAGTTATAAACTTCAGATTTAAGCAAAAGTGCATTCAAGGGCAAAGGCATTTTTATAACAACCATCAAAGTACAGCTTTTGATTACATTCTCAAACATTACGTCTAATAAACTATTTGTAGTTTGCTGAACAAGCCAAAGTTGGTCAGGTTTGTACAATATTAAATATTGTAACCCAAAGACCATGATTTCTGAATAAAATGTTATTTTCTTCTCTATAAAAATCAAATGTATCAAATTGCTTTAAATGCTGGGGGGGGGGGAGAATCACACATTGTTTTTACTATAATTAGAATTCCACACATGGAAGAACTTCAAAGGTTCCAGATAACTACTCTCAAATTGGCCCCATATTCAGCATCATCTTCATTCCAGTATTTTTCTGAAATTAATAAATATGTCCAATAGCATACTTTAAAATCAAAAACATTAAAACCATCAAATTGATGATCCTCAAAATTATGTCAAGAAAATTATTGATAAATCTGTATTTGGATTAGCAACTTCTGGACTATAATTTGCATCAAATATGATTCTCCAAATTAGAAATTGATTTGTTCAAGTGAATCTGCTTATTATTTAGAACAAAAACAAGGATAGAATGTGGCAGTTTTTAATCTGAAGCTCACCTAGTTTCGATAGAAGCTACAAGGCACCACATAAAAGTGATAGAGTGATAGGTTTTCTCACTTGCCCTAGAATTACAGGAGGCATCTGGCATGGGTTTTGCTATAGTTCTGGTCTTGGGAAGTGGCTGAAAGATGTCAAATAATTTTGGCTGGAAAACAGTTAAGTTTAGCTCAGTAAAAAAGTAGCATTGAATGGTCCTTGGTGTTCTGGTTGTTTTTTTTGCAGACATTTCATTTCCCAAATAAAGTAACAATTACCTAGTCTGGCCAATAGCCAATATCTGCAAGAAAACAACCACGTTCAGAGGACAAGACTCATTTGAACCCTGAACTACAAAAAGTAGTACATTTGTAAAAAATATTGATGTGCTCTAGGACAGACATGTATTCATTTTTTGAAACTTGATTCTCACATAATCTTTTTCAATGTAGACTGAGATACCCTCCACCAAATAAATAATAAGCATGGGCACAATCCATACAATAACTGTAACTTTTATGGTTTCATATGTTTTATGCTATGCAGCCCAGCACATGTTTAAAATGGAATTGTGAAGGTGTCTTCTAAAATCTACTTCTTGATGTACTTAATATTATCTGGCAGTGTTACATTAATTATGGAATTCACAACTTATTCCTTAAAGTCAATGAAACTAATATTAAATGTATCAACATTTTCAAAACATGACAAATCCTTCTGTCATAACTGTAACTGTAATGTCAAAAACACCCTCCCTATAAATATAAACACTGCATTATTTTTCATTTCCTAATTCTCAATAAATGTTTTTTCCATCTGTACAATAAATGGTATAATTTCTTTAGAAAAAAAGAAGAATTGAAGAATCTCTACAACACTAGGACGATGATAAGAGTATCAAATGGATTATCTATCTGATTCATATCTCATTCTTTATCTAAAGACTTTGCCAAATAGAGGTTGGGGAGGTGTTCAACCCTTTTCCAAGTTGATTTTGTTCTGCTCCGAGTAAAAACCCACATGTTAGCTAACTTTTCAGCTGAACTTTAAATGAGAATTTTGCAAATGATAATTATCTTCAAGTGCACATCTGACCTGCAAAAACAATCTAGGGATAGAGAAACAATTCTGCAGTCAGAATTACTCATCTACAGCAAATCGTTAAAAAAGAAAAGCTTTCTTTCTGAATAGGCATGTATATGCTTGCACCATGAAAGGCATTCCGCAATATATGGGATGATCATAAATCTAGATACATTTATAAAATCGTAGCTGTCTAAAAATAGATTTGATTATTTTTTGGAGATACACCAGACAACTTCAGTTGTACATGGAAAACAGATCAGTCAAGCTCACCTAACTTCTAAAAGCTAAGCAGACTGGGAATGGTGAATACTTGGATGGGGGACCATCATGAAATTCTAGCACAGTTTCTCAACTTTGCGGACTTTAAGATGTGTGGGCTTCAACTTCCATATTCTCCAGATGACATCTTAAAGTCAGCAGGTTTGAGAAATACTAATATAGGAGAAGCCTTGTTGCAAAAATATCCTGGAAAAAGGCAATGACAAATCAGTTCTGTACTATCAGTTCTGTCACATTTTCCATAACTTTGAACCACTGTTAAATGAGAAGTTGTAAGTTGAAAACTTGTATATCCTTTCTTTAAACATAGCTTTCTATATCCTCTGACTCAAAAAAAAAAAGTCAAGATAAAATTGTAAAAAACACTGGCCATTTTGCAGAAAAAATAATTTCATCTATGAAATATCCATTATGACACTACTTTTCTGGAAACGCCATTCTATTTGTCCAGAATAAATAAATGATATTCCTTTACCATTACAAAAATATCATGTGAAAGGATAACAGTGTTTCTTTTTATTATTACTCAGATTAGTTATATGTGGAATTTCATATCTTATGACATCATCACTGATCAAATTTCCTCCTTCAGATGGTGCCATCTCCTTTGAGTATCTTGATATCCAGTGCAGCACAATGAAGTTATTTCAGAAAAGATCCCAGGAGAACTAACTGAAACATGGCATGGAAAGAAAAAAGAATTTCCAATTCCTGTAAACACTGGGAAGAACATTCTCTGTCAAATGTGGAATAAAAAAATCCGGAGACACAATTCCCCCCCCCTACTCTTATTCCTCCTTTGGGACATAAAACATGCCGGTTTAAAAGAAAAAGCATATCTCTTGTTTTTCTAGGTTTTTTCTCTCTCAAATCACCTATGAATAATAATATTCAAAAGGAAATTTAAAAAAGGTGAGAAGAGAATAATTGTTTTTAGCCATTGTCTCGGGGTGGAAAAGAGCGGTCTTTATTGGCACAAATATCAACTTTTAAACTCCATATTAAAAGCTCCGTTAGCAGAAGTCATTCCTATATTGTTGCAAAATGAGGTTCTTATAATATTTAAAATTACATTTCAACAATCCCTCAGAACTGCATTCATATTTTGTATTTTCCACAGAAAAAGGGGTGATCTTATTTTGCTACAGCAGAGCTGTCAAACTCGCAGCCCATGGGCCAGATGCATCATCCCACCTATGCCCAGTTTAGCGAAGGGGGAAAAAGTCACGATACATGATGATGCCGTGAGGATGCGAGTTTAACACTCCTGTGCTGCTATATTATTATATTTTATAGATTCAAAATATTTTGTCCAATGTTCTTCTAAAAGATCTGTTCAAGCAGGTTTTCAATAACTAAAAGCATGGCATAGATCTACCTCGACATACCTAACCATGTCTAGCTCTCTATTGGTCAAATAAAAAGTGACATTTTAACTAATTTGGGACTAAATGGGCACATCAAAGAAATTAAATCTGCCAAAGATCTTAAGCAACATTCTAAGATACCATTTATGACTTCAGAACTCTGGTAAAAATGTTCTTCCTTACTTTATCCAGGAGTAACTAAAATTAAACAAAAAAGTACCAAAATATAATGCATGGAGTCCTTGCTGCTCTCTGAATTTGATTGTATGCCAACATATATTAATTAAACAGACTTTAATTAAATAGATCATCAATTATCATCTATAGTTCCTTGATTAGGGTGTTTTTTCTGATTGAATGATTGCTTGATATTAATTCTTGCTTCTATGGATGTTGGTTGCAGGAGAGGAACTGTTTTAGTCTTTTTATTTCTTCCTTAGATTTTTTTTAATTCTCTCTTTTAAATGTAGAGTAAATGTGGTTTATCTCAATGTTTTTGTTCAGATAAAAACTGATTTGTCTGATTCCTGATTTTCAGGAATTCCCTAGTATTTTTGGATTTAGTTTGGTGTAGGGTGCTCAATTTCCCAGTTGAAACTATGGTTGAGTCTCTGTGTGTTGCAAGATTAAGGAATTTTCATTGTACCTTCTGATTATTTGTTGGTTGGGATTATTTATAGATTCTTTCATTAATTCTAGATCTATGGACGTGCTATGTCATCTACTGAAACCATAATTTCATCTTCTCCTATTTTTAGGTAGCTCTTTGATTTTCTGGAGGCACTGTAATGGGGAGTTGATAAAATATTCACTTCCCTCCATGAGATGTCCACGCTTTTTGTAAGCACCATATATTTTTGAACGCATTTTTAAATTTAAGACAGTATACTGTGTCTTTATCTATGCCTATGTCTATCCCTACTCTATTTCTATAACTTCAAAATCATGTCACCAAACTTCAATAGCATAACTGTTCTCTCTTTTAATTAAACAAAGCAGAAATGCAGATATGTTAATGCACTCATTCTGATGGATAATCCCATAAAATCCTAGTAGTAGATGCAAATTTATTAAAATAGTTATATACCTTACTGAATTATAAATCTGCACAGCAGCTAACTTTTTCATAATTCGCAATGCAAATGAAAAAAATATATAAATCAAGAAAATACTCCTCACCCCTGTTAATTAAGCAGGCTGGGGACAAGCAAAACACTCAGGAGAAAAGTTTGCATCTCCTCCCTCTTTGAAACTTCACCTGAAAGGAACCACATTTACTGGTGCTTTAATGCTAAGAAAAATTGAACATTTTATTCCTGAGCTTAGTACATGAGAAGCAGAAAGGGCGTTGGTACTTACCTGATACACCCGTTCTCTGTGAGCTGTGAAGAGCATCCAGAAGTGGGAGGTGCTTCAG
>JANHFN010008354.1:283387-293683 GCA_032468175.1 Toxicocalamus goodenoughensis
CCACTTCTGGATGCTCTGAACAGCTCATGGGAGAAAGGGCGTTGGTACTTACCTGATACGCCCGTTCTCTGTGAGCTATGAAGAGCATCCAGCCCCACCCATTTCTTTCCGTCTGGTGGGGTTCCGTTCCAGTCAGGGATGTAGATTAGGTGATGAGTCCCGGACTTTGGCACTCAGTCTTCGCAAAACTGGAGGACGCTGAGGAGTTGTCTCGTGGAGGAGGAGGAGCGTCACGGAGTTTTAAGCCCAGCCTTTCCAGAAGAGACTGAAGCACCTCCCACTTCTGGATGCTCTTTACAGCTCAGAGAACTGGCGTATCAGGTAAGTACCAATGCCCTTTTTATCAACAGAGTCAAAATACTACGTTGCGAACAATCAAATCTGCAGTTTAAAGTTCTAAATATAGAACAAGTAAATATTTCAAAAATTTTCCTTGTTTTAAAGATGCTTCTCATCCTGTTACATAAGACCCAACAAGTTACATAATGGATTCAGAAGGATTTAGGGAAAGAGATAAAGACACAATCTGTTTCCAATAATTTGAGATTACAACCACAAATTAACCAATTAGCTTCTGGTATCTGGGTACTCCCAGATATATGTGAAGCGAGCAATAGGTAAATATATAAAATACCCTATGACTATTATTAAGTGTTGTACCTGATGATTCTTGAGTCTTGATGAATGTATCTTTTCATTTATGTATACTGAGAGCAACTGCACCAAGACAAATTTCTTGTGTGTCCAATCACACTTGGCCAATAAAGAATTCTAATTCTAATTTGGCCAAACTGATTATCAATGAGGAATCACTAATACTGTATAACTTTCGCAGGTCAAAAATAGTTTTTATTTAAACCAGGTGAAAGACATGCTAGTTTAAATACGGTCTTGATAAGCCTGAATTCATCAAACATATCTGGTCTCCTCTTCAACAGTCTTCCAGGAAAAAAAACAGAAAAACAAAAAACAAATTAAAAACCATGCTTCCAAAGAAATTCACAGCCAGTTGAACACGTAAAAAAAACAACAAGTGCCACTTACCAGAGGCACGAAGAAACAAAATATTGCTTAAAACTGTGGGCACAAACTGAAGGAGAGTCCCAAAACAAGATGAAAAGGCACATCTACATCAAGTAATCGTAAAGATTAAAGATTATTTAAAAATAACCCTAAAGATTCATTTTCTTTTTAGGATTTCAGCAGCTATTGGAAGACCTAGGGATCTTACTTACTCTCACTTTGTTCAGCATCACAGAATGCTTTTAATAAAGCTCTCGCTAAGATCTCCTAAGTGTAAAGGACCTGCAACAAAAGCTGTAGAATGCACTGCTTCCACTTTTCCCTTGTAAGGCTGCGACAGGTCAGGATGGATGTTACCCCTCGTCAGCTGCTAAGGACTGAGTCTGTGTAAAAGGCTTATTAGCCTAGCTCCACCCACTCTGGGTTACTCCTCCCCAGTTCTACTCAGTGTTTGGCTGAAGAAGGACGCAACAATTGCTTCTCCTGCCTTTGGATACTTTATTTCCAAAGGCAGCCATGCAAGGGAAATCCTTTCTCGCCACAGAAAAAAAAGCCTCCCAAAAAGCCTTCCTCTTTAAATCGGGCGGCTCCGCTTCTCAGCTGGCTATCCTCTGGAGCAGCCTGCAAGGGCCGAGGGCCCCCCTGAATATTTAAAAAAGTAAAAGTGAGTTTTTCTTAGGAGAATATCTATGTGTGCACAATTATTGGGCAACTATTGGTGTGCATAATTATTATGCGACTAGATGAAAAATTTCCCATCTCACTCATTTATTTTCATCTGTTAAAGTGAGAATAAACAAACAACTCAAAGTTTACAAATAAACATTTGTGACAGTTTTAAAAAAAATCAGTGACCAATATAGCCACCCTTCTTTTCAATAACAGTCATAAGCCTTCCAATTCATGGAGTTTGTCATTTTCTTGATCTGTTGACGATCAACTTTTTGTGCTTCAGCAACCACAGTCTCCCAGACACTGTTCAGAAAGATGTACTGTTTTGTTTCACCATAAATCTCCCATTTAAGAAGGATCCACAAGTTCTTAATAGGGTTTAGGTCAGGTGAGGAATGGGGGCATGTCATTATTCTTTCCTTTTTAAAGCCTTTACTGGCTAGCCACACAGTGGAGTATTTTGATAATGCGATGGAACATTGTCCTGCATAAAAATCATGGTAGCCTTGAAAGATGCAGACTTTTTCCTGTACCATTACTTGAAGACAATGTCTTCTAAAAACTGCCAGGAGGCTTGGGAGTTGATTTTGAGTCCATCTTCAACCCAAAAATGTCCAACCAGTTCATCTTTAATAATACCAGCCCATACCAGTACCCCACTTCCACCTTGCTGGCATCTGACTCAAAGTAGAGCTCTGTGCCCATTACTGATCCAGCCATAGGCCCATCCATGTGGTCCATCAAGAGTCACTCTCATCTCATCAGTCCATAAAACCTTTGAAAAATCTATCTTCAGATCTTGTTCAGTGGTGGTCAGGTTTCAGCCTTTCTTACTTTGGCCATGCCTCTCAGCACTGAATACCTTGTTTTTCTGGGCACTCCGGGTAGGTTGCAGTTCTGGAATATGACAGCACTGGAGGATAATGGATTTCTGGTAGCTTCATGTTCGATTCTTCTCAAATCTTTGGCAATTAATGTGCATCTTTTTTCTCAACACGTTTCTTGCGACTCTGTTGACTATTTGCAACAAAAGTTTGATGGTTCTGTGATTGTGCCCCAATATCTTAGCAATTTCTGCATCCCTCTGAAAGACTTTTTACAAGGTTTGACTTTTCAAAGTCAGTTAAATCTCATTTTTAGCTCATTTTGCCTGGGGAAAAGAAGCTGCCTAATAATTATGCACACCGTGATCTCTTTACACCACACCCTCCCTCATTACACAAATACACATCATCTGATATGCTTATGCCAACTAAGCATGCACATTTATACAGCTTGGAGGTGGAAAAATGCATTAAAAATGATGATATGGTCAATATACTCACTTGCCTAATAATTGTGCACATGGCGTATTGCATTCTTTCTAAAAAAAATTCTATTTCTTTCTATTCCCCTCCACCTCCAAATAATTAATGACCATGTTGTGGAAACTCTCTTAATTTTTTTCTACAGGAAGTTTTTTTGGCATGTATTCCTTTTGAAATTTTTCTCTTCTTTGTACATTTCGTACTTCAGGATTCCTCAGACTTCCCTCAACCCTGGGACCTTTGACACATGTGGACTTCAACTCCTATGCTGGCTGGAGAATTCTGAGAGTTGAAGTCCACACGTTTTAAAGTCCCAGGGTTGAGATACACTGCTCTGGAGCATAGATTTTTTTACTCTTGTTACATCAGGAACAATTCACTGAGAACTGAAATCACTATTATATATTTGTATATATAAAAGCAAGAAACTGTTGAAGTGTGAAGTGTTTCTTGGTTGAGATTCTGGCATCTCCCCATCCCTATTCCCTATCCCTTCTGATTTTCTCTGTTTTATGTCAACAAACCATCAGAATTCTATGGTGAACAAGCACTTTTTTGTTCTTTTTTCCCCTCTCCTCATAATGATAATAATTATTGCAGAAGCGAATTTTTTTTCCTTATGACTTCTTTAATTCTATCAGCCTTCACATTCCTTGAACTCTGCCAATACCTCCCTCTTGTGACTCCATACATATAGGCATGCACATGGACATTGAAAATAGCAGATATGGTAAACTCATAAAAAGAACCAATTAATACTGTTATTCGATAAATGTTTAATGAGCAATTAGTCCCTTGTACTCAGCACAGCCAGGAAGAGCACTCTAAGACTTTCCAAAATACAGCTCCAGTGTGTATTATTAGATGAACATCCTCCAGTTAAAAAACATTTAAAGGGCTATGTAATGGAAGCAAAAACAAGACTTCTCTGATGGGCTGCTAATGTAAAATCTAAAATGTAATCTTTTTGGCACATCTGAACCCTACAAAAAAGAGCCATATGCTAGGCTGTAACCAAGCATTCCTAATATGCAATCTATCTAGTATCTCCACACTTGACTTGTCAAATGATGACTCTTCCAAGAAAAATATAAACTCGATGTTAATCATACTCCATATCTACCAATGTCAAATTTCTAATGTATAAATGGCTGATCAGCCTTCATCACTTCTAGAAAAAGTAATTCTCTAGAAGAGGGAGTGGGCGAAAGGGGGAAATCACAGACACTACCAATTAGCATCAAATGATACAATTGGAAAGCATTTATTTTACTCAATGCAGGAAAACCTACTTATTACCAGCTTTAAAGCAAGACAGTTAATACTCAGTTTCTACTGCTACTAATGGCTTTTTGCAAAATTAATACTGTGGTATTTTAAATTGGCATACAAATAATTTGGGTTCTCTTGTGCCACCCAGAAAGCAAGTTATGTGTTTTTGTTTCATCTGGTGATAGTAGCTAGTTTTGGGGTAGAAGAAAAACTGTTCTCTAGGAGAACAAGTATTACCAAAGTTAAAGATAAGACATGCCAGGTATAGAAATTCTGTTAATTTAGTTTAAGGAAGCCAATTCTGAAACATAATACATGTGTTAATAATATAACATATCACATGTGTTAATAATATTCCCCTATCTTTCATGATATGGCCATCAAATGGATTGCAAAGCATTTGATGACTAAGATATAAATGTGTCAATGTGTCAACCTGAAAATAGTATTTTAGCATAGGATCTGTAATAGTGCTGTTAAAATGATGACATGCGAAACATGGCATCATTGCACAATTATTAGATAGACTGTCTAAATAGTTAAACACAGTCACTCCAAACAATTATTTCTTTCTGACAGATGGTGAAGAAAATGAAAGAGTTGGGGATACAATTAGAAGTGCACTGGTAAAGATTAAGGCCATATTTGACACACAGGAATAAGCTCTCGTTGAAGCTTATGCCATAGCAGTATAAGAAGCAAAAGATTTATTTTTCTCTCAACCTACTGCTTCAGCACAATGTCATCTGGCTAAGTGAACCACTTCTAGCATTCTGAACTCTGCATAGACTATATATAGGTGAATCTTCAGCAGCTCAATGTCAATTGTTTGTGCTATACTTTGAAAGTTACATGGCTCCTGCTTTCACAAATTTAAGTTTCCAAGTAAAGGATAAATTTTGAGAGGATACTTGATTGTGCACTTTTAATAAATGATAATAGATTTTTTGCTGCTTTAGAAATGTGGTTAAATTGGCTGGGGTGGCCAAGTTGCTTGGATTTCCTCTACCTGGCTGTTAATATGTGGTATAGTGTTGGGTTAGAACTAGGAAAGCCCAAATTCAAATCTACTATCAGACATGAATATTCGTTGGATGACCTTGGGCCAGTCTTGGTCTAATCTGGTCCCAGGCTGATGTAGGGGGGAAAAAATTGGAGGTGGGCGTACCATGTACTCTATCTTGAACTTCGAGAGCAAAGGTGAAAAATAAATCTAAGATATAAGCAAATTCATGAAGTTGCCAAAGATTACTTGACTAACTGTGTTAGTGGACATTGTGGATGATTCTTGAAGGAGACCTTTCTCACCTTTAATAAAAGAGTGCGGTTAAAGCTTATGTTAAATTATTTTGGAAAATAATTAGTCATATTTTGCATTTTTCAGGAAGATCTAAAGGAAATAGTAACTGCCCAACTATATATTTCTTTCTAATTTAGAAAAAAATGTATAGGAAAAAATGATGAGCTGTGGTGGCGCAGCTGTGGTTAAAATACAGTACTGCGGACTAATTCTGCTGACTTCCAGGTGTTTGATCCTGAGTGACTCAAGGTTGACTCAGCCTTCCATCCTTCTGAGTTCGGTAAAATGAGAACCCAGAGTGTTGGGGGCAAAATGCTAACACTGTAAACTGCTTAGAGAGAGCTGTAAAACACTATGAAGCGGTATGTAAGTCTAAGTGCTATTGCTATACTTTGTTGATTATGCTGGCCCTTTTGATGATATTCAATACTGTTGATCTGGTTTCCTTCTAAGGCACTTAGCTAGATTAGAACTTTGAAGAATTGCTCTGAAGCAAGGTCACTATTTTCTGATACAGCTGAGGCACTCTAACTCAGTTGGGCTTCGAAACCATTCTAAGAGGTAATACAATAGTTTGTCTGATCACATGAGAATGACACCCAGCTCTATACATTTTCAACTCATGTCCAGGAATATGGAAATCTTGAAGGGGTGACTAGAAAAAAACCCTATAGATTAGTTATTCATTAGCAAATGACTATGAGATGTTAAACGTCAGAACATGGGTAAGAGAGTCTTCTGCAGTAGAATCTTCTACCACAAGAATGGTCTTTCAAGAGGATTTACATTGTCTTGTTTCTCTCCTTGCCTTTTGTTGAGCAATAAGGATATTTAGATTTGGTTTGATGTTTCTTAACTCTCCGCTTACTTTTGTTATGTTCTTTAAAGTACCATATGGCTCTGTTTTTAGGTTCTGTATGTATGCAAGCTCTTGAAGTTCAAATACTATATCTAATATTTGCACTGGGTTTTCCAACTAAAAGTACATGACATGCATCTGCTTATAGGTAACAAAACTTCATGAAGGTATGTATCTATTTATTCTCTCCTAAACAATGCAGGCAACACTAGGTATAGGATTAGGCTGCTAGTCCTGTCATGTTATATTCCTTGTATAAATAGAGATAATACATACATCATTAACTGCAATATGAAAAAGATGCTACGTTGATTCAAAATGACAACCCAAAGAATTTCAAAATGGACAGTTATTCTATTTATAGCATGTGATGAGGATATGATTGATTTGAGCAATATAAACTCTTCACTTTCTAGAACCAATTGACTCAATAAATATGTCTTTGGTATTTTTGTTCTCTATTCGTTTATAACTTGTCTTCTAATTTCTTCAAACATCCCAATTTCTTTCATAACAAGAGAAAAACAACAAGAGAAAAATGACATATACTCCTTAATTCAACATTGCTATTCTTTTTAGGATTCCCTAAATTTTTTGAGGAGGAAATGGGTTGATTATAAAATCCAAGTAAAAACACCTTTGTACTCCTCTTCTGCCTATGTTTCTAATTCTACTTTGATTATAATATAATCCATTTTATCATGCAGACTTTCTACTTGTGCACTGAATCTAACTAAAACCTATCAGCTTAATATGAAAATCCAAGATGATAACATGTCATAGTTAATAAGACAATATTTATCTGTACAGAAATATTTAGTTTATATTGTAACAGGTGGGAAAAGATACCATTATTTTCAACAAAACTGTTCTTTTCTGAATCCACATACTTCTAAAGTAAATCAAGTAGCATTTTATTACACTAAAAAAGTACTATTAGACTCATGATGTTTAGACACCATAAACAAACACAGCTCTCTTCCCACAATGGAGAATTAAAATATTCTAAAAACTATCACAATAAACAATCAAATGACTAATTAAAGGAAAGGCACCTGAATATTTGTCAAATAACATCATACTAAAAATAAATGAAAATGTTCGTTGTATCTTTGCTATCCCAGACATATTTCCAAATTTTTTGTATAAGCTGTTTTATATCAGCTTAAATGCTTAAGGTGGCTCTTATAAAGAACATTTATCCACACACTTAATAAGGACTCCAAACTTAGGAAAAGTTCATAAATAGTTGAAGTATTGTGAAATACCTATATTTTCCAGAATTCCATCTTTGTGCAAGTGAAGGTCTGAAATCCATCACAAACATGAAGGTTTTACAATGCTATATGTCCTGACAATCCACATGTCCTGACAGGGTTTGGAGGGTTTTTTGCTTTTTTTCAGTCTAAGTCAGGGATGTCAAACTGGTGGCCCACGTGCAGGCCACGCCCACCCCAGCTCCGCAAAGGTAAAAAAAATGTCGTGATACATCACAATATGTCATGTGACACGATTGGGTTTGATACCTGTGGTGTAAGTTTTTTAAAAAAAAATTCTGCACATGCCATGATTGGCTGTTGCATTGCTAACTTTTCTCTCCTCTGCTTCACTTGTGACCTCATTTACCAGCAACTTTCACAACAACCAATGAATGACATCAGTGACTAAATGTTGATTAAAACAAGATAGGGAGTACTCCCTCTGAGCAGAGATAGCACAGCTCAATACAGCCAACAGTTAACCAAAAGGAACTGCATGTCCATATTGCAGAAACATGTTTCTACACTAACCTTGATAGGACAATTAATTGTTCATTCAAAGTAAGCAGGATGGTGAAAAGAGGTGTACTTTGTTATCCTGAAACAATCATGCTGGTAACAGAAGGTCAATAGTATGGTAAATTTCAATAACTACTCAATGGTAACAGGCTGTTGCATTTGGTCTGCAAGAATTGAATTGCTTGAAACCATTGTACACAGATTAATACCAGTGACGCTCCCAAACACAAAATACTAGTCATGCAAGCCACACTTGATTCTACTGCAAATATGTCAGTGAAGTGAACCTGAACTAGTGAGATTACTACATTTTGAAAAGCAAACACAGTGAAAGAACACAACCAGCCACGTACCCAGCCTCCATTGTCCTGGATCCAATTATGCAGGTGCCTGTTCATGTATTCAGTCATCCATTCAGCAATACTGTCCACCAGAGGTGACATCTCCCGACTGACACTTTCCACACACAGCATGCCACCAAATTCAAAGAATGCCACAATCCTTCCCCAATTTACTCCATCTCGGAACAGCTCTTCCACAACAGCCATGAAATGACTTCTGGCAGTCACTGGAGTCAAGTGCAGTTGTCCAGACATCTGGGTAAAGTCCCTCTGATACCTCCGGGAAAACTCATCACCAGCTTGGCATAGTGTGGAATAAACAACTTGGGGTACAGGATGTTCTTCAGTGGCAGCCAAGTTACTAACAGCAGCAGAAGGCAGAGGCACCAGTCCTCCAAGGGCAGGAAA
Source organism: Toxicocalamus goodenoughensis (assembly GCA_032468175.1). Lineage (NCBI taxonomy): Eukaryota > Metazoa > Chordata > Lepidosauria > Squamata > Elapidae > Toxicocalamus > Toxicocalamus goodenoughensis. Next base: position 292,348 of record JANHFN010008354.1, read on the forward strand.
GGTCCCAACAGCAGGAGAAACATTTTCTCTGTCTCCACTGGCAACCCAGTCATATCCTTTCTGTGACAGCTTGTAATGGATGTACCTCAGCACTATCTCCCGGTTACTGTAATCTCTTATCCCAGGATGAGCCATCATTTACAACAGAGTGCTGGGAGGGGAATAAAAAGAAAGACAAAATGTCCCCCTCCCCACCCAAAAATTAAAGCAGCCAGTAATAATGAGTGCCAGTGTTATATGGAATCCAGTTGCTTTGTTGTGTGTAGTTCCATTTGTGGAGGTGAGGTGAAGTCTTTAGATCTCAAATGTATCTCTCTGTCTTCCCAGCTTCTCTCCTTTTCATATATGATAGGGGATGAAGACCAGGTTTAAAATGAAGCCAATATTGTATTCCACATGTAATACTTATCATAACATTAATGTTCAGAATCCTTCCTTCCCTTGGGTTGAAAAACATCTAAAAAGAAAAAAGAAAATCAAACACCCTTTTTCAAAATCAGGTGCTTTCTCCCCCTCCATTCTAGATGCTGATCTAGAATAGGGAAGATGATGCTGGCTGTGCATATATTTCAATTCCCCTCCCGCCCCCTTCAAAATGATTTACAGATTACAGCAATTTCCAATGCAAATTCATGTAAAGCACGTTTAACAAAAACTCTTTATTTTTTTTTTCCCATAAAGAAAAGTGAACACAAAGTAAATTCCCTGTAGAAAATACTTACTTGAATTAGAAATGTTCTTTGCTGTCAAATGTCCTTAGAGGAGAAAAAGCAAAGAAAAAAACTTCACAGGTCTCTTAAAATATTAAATACGAGGATTTATTTTTTTTTGATGATTCCAAGAAAAAAAAAGAAAAAAAAAGAAAGAAGCAAAAGAGGCCTTCAGCTCCTGTTGAATTAGTTTGATTTCCAAAAATATTTCTTGGATTTCTATTTGGATGACATTTCCAAAGATGTGCTCACAAATCCCCGTTCTGAAACTTCAGAAAAGGAGACCAAGCCAAAACAGAGGCAGCAGGGGGTAAAAATAAATTCTGAAAAGCATCAGAGAAATGCATTTTTTTCAGTTTAGGCTCTGGAATTAAGTAAGGGTGCTCCAGTGCCATCGATTTTTCCTCACCAACGTAGTTTCATTCAGACCACGGCTCTTGAACCCAATACACCTAAACCACCATCGCCCATCATCATTACCATTCTCTGAAATTTATACCGCCCCCCACCCCACCCTCCTTCCCTTGCTTAACTCCAGGAGACAGACAGACAGATAGACAGACCCACATCCATAATTGGGAAGAAGCCAAATAAGTCTCAGGCCAAAAAAACAAAAAAAAAAGAAG
>JANHFN010008355.1:9809-22677 GCA_032468175.1 Toxicocalamus goodenoughensis
GTGTGTGTGTGTGTGTGTGTGTGTGTGTGTGTGTGTGTGTGTGAGAGAGAGAGAGAGAGAGAGAGAGAGAGAGGTGCTCCCAGACTCTTTCTGATTCTTTGCAAGTCATATGGTGTATTATTCTCTAGGAGACAGAATAGCATTGACTTACAGCATTTCTTCTAGTCCATCTGAGATTGTAACAGCTTGAAGAGCATATGAACAGTGGATTCAACAAATAACAATCCAGAAGAAACTGTAAATCTGAGGAACAAGGCCACCTCTGCCCATCACTCTTTTAATTTTTCCAGTGATAGTTTTATCACTAAGTATTTCTTTTGATAAAATGGGAACTGAGCATTGTATTGGAACCAACAGCTCTTCACCAATCTCTAATGCCTATTTTCTGTGATTCATGTGATGTACTTTTCTATGTATGAGTGTAAAAATAGATTATCTATATTTAAAAGATTGCAAAGGAGTAAAGGGAGCCAAATCAGAAACTCTACCTTCTTTTATATGTTATGCTTTTGTTCATGAACTTAATAATTTTAACTTTCGATCTCTGTCTGTCTGTCTCTATTCTGTCTCTCTGTCTGTCTGTCTCTCTCTCTGTGTGTGTGTGTAACTATTAACAAAAGGTCCTCTTGTTTAGAATATTTCTTTTATTGTATCCTAGGCCATGCCCATTGAACCTGAAATCAACTGGTCTCACAGGATTCTGATGAAACTGGGCATTCCTAACTTACTCTATGATGAGGTTCCTGACATTCCCTTGGATAACTATACCTGTCATTTTAAAGCAAACATGTTACCCTGGTAAGATTATGGTATGAGTTATTATCCCCTATTTCATTATAGAATTAGAAGAATTAGAAGAACTTTATTGTCATTGTACAACAAAACTGTGGATGCACCCCAGCAACTGTTTGCAATACAATAAAACCAATAAAACATTATAATAAGATTACAATAGTAACATTGCTTAACTGTAATATCCCAATATTTGCTCTTTTCTCAAAAAAAATCATGCTGAGCATCAATCTAGTTATATAAAGAAAAATCTATTTGTCTCTTGCAAATATGTTTATTGGAACCCGCATTTCATGCTTCATCTTTTTTCAGAGACAGCAACATTTTGCAAAGACTAAGGATTTTTCAGATACATCACTGCAAAATCTCCACAATTTGTACAATGATTATTAATATTACAGTGTAATACTTTTTAAGTAAATAATTTGGGCTGATTTCTGTTATATACAGTGGTCTTAATTTAGCAGATTATACTTACAATGCTATACAGGGCTTTTTACCTTTTCATAAACATATCTCTCCCTTGCATCCTGATTTATGTAGGTGCTCATGATCACAAATTTATTATTCTTGGACAGCTTCGGTACTTTTACTTGTCTGACTTGCTTTTAATCTAGAAGGGAGAAGGAAAAGAAAGAAAGAAAAGTAACTCTTCACTGCTTGGAATTCTAGCACCTTTGCACTTTTCTCAACTGACGTCTGGCTTGTCTCTCCCAAATGCTACCCAGCCAGTCTGTCCTGCAGATCACAGTTTCTAATCCTGCAGGATTCTTACTGCAGAGTCCTCTTCCGATGTGCCTAGATTCCACCAATCCACGCAGTTCAAACAGAATATTATCAAGGTGTAATGATCTCTTCCATTATCTAAAACAAAAGTGCTTTTTACATGATTTCACCAAAGGCAGGTGTGCCAGTTCTTAGCATTTTCATTAGGCAGGAGACTTCTAAATGTCTACATGGATGCCTAGATTTTGCATGGATAAAGTAAATAAATATAGTCCCTTATATCCTTGAGATGAGGCAGCAACAATAAATGTTACAGAGAAGAAGATTGTGTGGCTTCATGCATGCCTGTCCCACCAATATAATAGTAATGCCCAGAATTCTTGAATGCTTTCTTGACATAATAAAGAATTATAAAAATTTCCTAGTATTCTCCTTGCTGTGCATATTGGCTTCCAAAACTCAGCACTTTCCTAGCTGTGCCAGAAATATCCAAGCAACATCCCTAGCAGCCAGATTAGCACAATACACTAAATCTGGTTTGTTTGCTTAGTACAAGGTACGAACCTATCCCAAGAAAGCTTTTTATTTTTGGCACTAAACTGCACTGTAGAACCACAGCTTAGAAATTTATGAAATTAGCATGATTTAACCATCACATTGTTTTCTGAACCGATCCAGAGCCACGCATTTTCCTAGTTTATTTCTGTTTCTAATGTAGACATTAGAAGAAAAAATGGAGAGGAAACTGAGTATTATATTCATCAGTAAGACTAAGGTCACACTTTGTAGTAAGCAATAAGGCAATAGGTTTTGAACAAGTGCAACATGTGAAAAATTCAACCATTTATAGTTGCACATAGCTTTATAGTTGAACATTATGTGTAGTGACATTAACCATAGTTAAGGCAAAAACTGGATTCATGTTAGGTGCGAATAGAACCAGTAAGTCAGTATATGGGAATGATAACTAGGATATCACAGTCTCTCTTTTTTATAGCTTCTGTTTTATGTCTGGTAATTTATCAGTGATTTTCCCCCCCAGGTTCCGTGGAAGTGATAACCATGAGACCTTCTTCAGTAATACACAACGGCATAGAATAGTAAGACTGGAGTGAAACAAATGCAGGGTAACATGTGTATATATGTGTAGCTAATCCCAGTGCTGCACATTAATGTTATGAAGTATAATTGAGGGCTACTATTGGAGCTCTATCTTCAGACTTTAAAATGTGTAATGTGGGTGATGTTGCTGTTAACTGTGGAAATCAAAGTATGGCTTTCTTTAATTTTTCTTTTCTTCAGCTGTATGAGATCCTGTCCACTACATCGTACGGCAATCCAAAGGCAGGGGAGGTTGGAATAGAAAGGATGCTGAATGAGGAAGTCTTCACAGGTGCATTTCCACTACATGATGTAAGTTTGCAAGCATCAGTCCCAGTTCTCTCTCAGATAGCACTTGTATAAAAAGTGGTTTTGGAGAACTCTGCCATAAGTTAGCATCTAGTTAGTTTCCAGACTAACATAATAGTTTAAGTGTTAGTGACTTTGGACACTTTTATATGTTCAGTTTAATGAGACAAAGTTTGTGGCCGCTGAAGAATAATGGCAAATCTTTGGGGCTCAGCGTAACAAACATTCAGAAAATGACTAACTTGATTCTGGTGGTGTGTCCTCCCCCCCCCCCAAAGAAAAGAGAAACAAGTCTCTATTTCCCTGCCCCTGCCCCCCCCCCACTTTAGGCCACACTGAACAATGGCTCTCAATAGCAACCCCAAGAGTGAGCCTGAAGTAGAAGCTGGGCCCTGGCTTCAGTCCTAGCACTACCATTGCCACTCAAAAAGGCCGTCTTGCACAATTCCCCCGATGTACATGAGCCTTGGGGAATGGCACAATTGCCCCACGGCCTGCTATTCTCCAGGATCTGCCATGTGCCGCTTACCTTCAGGCAGTATTCTCTTTCTATTAAAAGGCCCCTGAGGTCTAACCAAAGTTGCTCTACTTCCCACAAGGCCTTTGTCCTTGAAGCAACTTCAGAGAAACTTCTTCTGTGACCTCTGCGGCCTCTGAATCCTGCACACCTTGTTATTGTGTGATATTTGGAGGCTGTGGGAGCCATTTGAACTCTGGAAGTTCCAGAGGCAGCACAAAAGCATATCCCACTCTTAGCACAGTCTTTGCAGCTTCCAAAAATCTCATACAAGCATGGCACAATCTCACACAATTTTTGGAGACTCCAGAGGGCACTTGGCTGGCTGTGGTAGAGCAGACCCCCAACTTCCCAAAATTGTGCAGGAATGGGGTGTGCTTTTGAGAATAGTTGTTGTGAGGTTTTGGTAAACGTTGACATGTCACCCAAAACATCTTGTTGTGTCACCTTTGTTTAAAAAGTTACAAGTAGAAATTTAAAAAGTATAATGTACATATGTATAAGTATTATATAATATATAATTATAGTTATAATAATTAATGGCTGTTAGTATTATTAATTATTGAATTTTATAAAGTATTTACAGTGTTCAAGAAAGTTCATGTAAAATGCAACATACACCATACAAATTTGTACTTTATGTGGCTAATATCACTCTGTGCCAAAGGGCCCATACAAGATGTCATCAGAGGAAGAGCCCACTAATCTACTTAATCAGAGGCAGATTCTTTTCTATTATTGGGCCCAGTGGAGTAAGTGGAAGAAATATCAGCCTTTGAATCATGTCCGCAGGTACTTTGGAGAGAAGATTGCTCTCTACTTTGCCTGGCTTGGTGAGTATATACTCTTTCAATGGATCCCCAGCTTCCTGACTTTTGGAGTTATGTGAATGCTCTACTACTTTTTCTTCTGTGATAAGGTTACAAAAAAAAGTCATGTTAAAAACTAGTAACCTTCAGTGATAAGCAAAACTTTGGGATATATCAACACATATAAAATATATGGTCTTGCAATCATTATTTCTTCTGAACAAATCATGGGAATTAAAGTTGTTTATAACTAAGTCTGAATGCTGAAATCCTCATTAAAGAATAGTGTTATCTTAGAGTCATACCATCAAGTATATTGTATAGGATAACTGTACAGTATATCCTATATATCATGCCAAGATATAACCTTTGCTCTTCTCCAGAGCCTGGGAGAATAACCAGCTATAAGAGCTTCATGAAACTCATCAGAGTGGAGCCATCAAGATCTCTGGGGGAGATTATTTCAAAGGGCAAGTGCATGACAGATAAGGCATGTTTCATGGCATCATAAGAAAGCACTGCTTAAGTGATGGGACCCAGAGTGCATCCACTGTCTATATTTGCATTGGATGGGCAGAAAAAAATGGACACAGATAGTTCCATAAATAACCAGACCTTATGTCATGTAAGTCTTTATAGGTGATAATTGCACGTTGAATTGCATTCAGAAGCCAACTGGTAACCAGTGCAGCTCAGAGTATAGTTGGATCACACAAGCAAAACCAGGCATGCCCAATATTGCCTGTGTTGACACATTGCAGGCCAACTGTAGTTTCTAAGTTGTCTTCAAGTAAAGTGCCAAGTAGAGCACATTACAGTAATCCATTTGTGAGCTGACCCGCATGAATTCCTAAAAGCTGAAAAAATTGATTATGACTATCTTTTGCTTATTTCTTTTTTCTTTATGATAATCAAGTATAATCAGCAAATCTAACTGTCTCTAGTTGGATTTTAGTCATGTAGCTCTGAAATAGTACTTTATAGTAGCATTATTGTTGGGATAGGAAGAACCAAAGATAAATTAATAAAAACACATGGACCCAGTTAGTACAGGTAGTCCTCAACTTAAAACAGGTCATTTAGTGATGATTCAAGGTTACAATGGCATTGAAAAAGTGACTTATGACCATTTTTCACTCTTATGACCTTTGCAGCACCCCCATGGTCACATGATTTACATTTGGATGCTTGATAACTGACTCACATTTATGATGGTTGCAGTGTCCCAGAGTCATGTGATCCCTTTTTACGACCTTCTGAAAAGCAAAGTCAATGAGGAAGCCAAATTCACTTAACAACCATGTTACTAATTTAAGAACTGCAGTGATTCACTTAACAAATGTGGTGAGAAAAGTCTTAAAATGGGGCAAAATCACTGGTGGGATTCAATTTTTTTTTACTACCAGTTCTGTGTGCATGGCTTGGTGGGAGTGGCAGGGGAAGGATACTGTAAAATCTCCAGTCAGAGGGGGTATTTGCCAGTTCTCCGAACTGCTCAAAATTTCAGCTACCGGTTCTCCAGAACTGGTCAGAACCTGCTGAATACTACCTCTGGGCAAAACTCACTTAACAAATTTCTCACTTAACAACATAAATTTTGGGATCAATTGTGGTCATAAGTTGAGGTCTACCTGTAGTAGCAGATTAATATAACCACTTGTATTGTTTCTGTTGGGAAATGTACATATGATAATAGTCTTATTTTTCCCATGCTCTATTGCTGCTTTTACACTTCTGATACTCTGAGTAAAACCCTTTCCCTATTATCTATTCAGCCTTAGGTTGACAAAGAACTATACCAAATTCACTGCCTCCATGTCTATACTGATTCTATTGCACCATTCTGACTTCTTGCAAATGTTGCTATCGGGATACTTACAAATCACGAGATTGATTGAATTCCCCAGCTTTGCTATTCTCCTTGTGTAAATCATCACATTGCAGGAAAATATCCTCCAGTCACATAACTGAAACAGAAATGGGGCAGGCCCATCTGTAGGCTCCTTCCTATGCTTTTCTTCTTGATTCCATTTTATTGCCACTCAGGCTGAATAAAGTTAAAACAGCAACGGTTTATAATCATGAAAGCTGAAGAGATACAACACTTATTATAATCATTTATCTCTTTTTGCTTCTTTTCCTTTGTATTGGCAACAAACTCCAATTTCCAGATTGCTTTGTCCTTTCTTGGGTGAAGAGATGTTGGTCCTATAGTTTCAGATGTTAAACTTTTTCAGGCTATTATGCTATTCCACTAGGCATATAGTGCAAGGCCATATCAGCCTTGCACTAAATCAATAAGGGTCATAGGCTTGAAGCACTTACATTATTGTTTACTGAGCCATCTAAGTGCTATTTTGCGGTTTTGATAGGTTACCAGCACAGTTGTGCTGGGTCAGCCATTTAGGTAGATAGTGACAGAGAAACAGTCTGCCAACAGGGGACACGGTATACCCACATAATCTGAAATGTCCAATAAGCACTACTTTGATTCCATCCATTACTAGTCACTACACTTTGCTTCCAATATAATGGGTATCATCTTGATATGTGAAAATTAATACTTTAATATTGCTAGAATAAGAATGACATTAGGTGGTAGATATGGCAGAAAACATGTTGTCCTGGCATATTTATGCTGCTTAAGGCATAAAATATCTAAATGCAAATAATAAAAAAAAATCTGTTTTGCTTTGATGAACATTTTGAAGTATTTGTTCTTCCATATTTAACTCATTTAACACAGCACCATTATGAATGCAAGAAGTTAAGTATATTTACTTCACAACAATGACTGATTTTTTAAAAACAGGATAATGATTGTGTGTAGATCTGCAGTCATAGGCATCCTGCCACTTTTCTGCTAGCATTAAAGTAGTTCTAAAAATAAAGAAAAGCAAAGAGCCTTAATGAAGATTGTCCCAGACCAGTTTGCCACTACTATTACTTGCTGTTTTCTGGATGCTCCCAAGACACACAATTCTGGGCTCAAAATTTGATCCAGAAATCTAAATTTGACCCTTCAATTGCTGCTTTATGGTTTTCAAGAGAACCCCTACCTCTGGGGGCATATCTAGTTATAGCAATTAATCAGTCACACACCCAAGGAATATTTTCTGACCTGTTTCTTACTGTAATATTGACTAGGTTCCAGGTAAGAGACTATGAGAAGGCAAAAACCTAATTGATATTATATATTTGTTTGTTTGTTAAATTTATTTGTCACCCATCTCACCATGGTGCTATTTCTCTCTCATAGGTTCTATATTGGTGCTAGGGACCAATCTGGTTTTCAGAAACTTGTCCATTAACTTGCTGTTAACAACCAGCCCCCAAGTTGTAGGATCCTGTTATCTGTTATTCTGTTTTTGCTGTATTGCAAAATACCACAAACTGGACTGACATTTTCCAGACAGCAAGCTGATGGTTCTCAATCACAGCAAGTGGGGCAGCATGGGTTCCTGAGTATGAATATGCTTTTGCCTCTCTTCCTTTTGTGTAGGTTTCTACACAGCATGGCTTCTTCCAGCAGCTATAGTGGGGACACTAGTCTTCGTAATTGGCATTTTTATGATGTTCCATGACATTCCAACGTAAGTAGCAAACTTTCTTTTCTCTTTTTTTAATTCTGTTTTTAGTAGGTCTTCAGACAACTCATATAAGAGCCTTTTTCATCAACCAGCAAGACTGACTAATCAGTCATCCTTTGCTTAAATTTATAAAGTTTTTTAATATGTTCCTCAATATGTAAATGACAGGTCTATAGATTTCTAACATTTTTATCCGGCTCTTCCACCCCAAAAATTTTCAATAGCAGATTAGAGTCAGAGAATTACTAAACAAACAAACAAACAAACCCAAACCGTAAAATAAATGAAACACAGCAAGCAAAACCAATAGCAAAGTTGTGGGAGAAGGAATCTGGTTCCATAGCAATTATTTTTTCTCGCACTTTTCTTTTCTCTCCTTCTGAACTAGACAGGAGATCTGTTCCAGTGGTGACAAATACAAGATGTGCCCAATTTGCAAAGTCTGCCCTTATTGGAATCTATCTACGGTCTGCCCCATGTTTCAGGTGAGGCTATAATAATCTTTTCATATGCTTTATCTAAATCAACAAGTTTATAATCAACTTCACATACTTTTCATTGACCTTCTGAAGAACAAAAATCTGGTCTGCAGACCCCTTTCCAGGATTAAACCACATTGCAATTTCCATACTTTTATCACTGTCATGTATTTTTTATCTTTCAGTCAAAACTCTGCCATACTTATGAAACTAATTCACCTGCAGTTTTTGTATTCACTGTTGCTGCTTTTCTGTTTGTGAGTGAGACCAGTAATCCCACTATCTTATTCAAGCAGAGATACAATCTTTACACATAAAGTTGCCACTCTGTAAACAAACCTGTATATCTTTTTCTCTTCGTCTTCTCACTGACAACTCACAAGAATGTTGTTAATGTGAGGTTGTTTAAACAGTATTTCTTCAGTCGGTTCCTTTCTAATATGTTGCTTGAAATTAAGTTAAGCTAAACTCTTGGGGCTTTTTTTTCTTTTCTTTTTCTCAGTCTCACTTCTTTGAATGATTGGTCATTTGTAATTTATTTGTAAAGTTTATAGTTTGTAAAGTTTATGCTTTAGCTATTGCTTCCAAAACAATATGATATACATTCCATCTATTTAACAATTCTAAAATATGCATATATTGCAACATTGGCAATATGTAAGCTATTTTTGTTGCAAAGGCAATTTAGCTTACTTGTAGTTTTAGAGCTAAACTACAAGCAGGCTATAGGCTCATTTCTGTAACCCATGCACAGTGAGTATGCATGAAATAAAGAATTGAAGGAACACAGGTATGAGTTATTAGCAAGACACTAAGTAGATTCAGTCAACTATGCCATAATATGGTGCTTTGTTTTGGACTTCTTAAATTATTTATTTATTATTAGATTTTTATGCCACCCAGGTCACCAAGGCAATTTGGCATACTGTGTAGGCATTGAACAACTGGTTTAATTAGTTTAATTGATGTGTTGGACACAGCTATTCAGCAAGCTTTTGGTTAAATCAATGTGTTAAAATACGTGGGCGTCCAGCCACTGCATTCAAGAGCTTTGCTCACTTGACTCACTTCTGTTCCTTACCTGGGTATCTTTCCACATGCATAACAGTAATCTCTCCCTTTTTTCCTCCAGGCTGGCCGTCTCTTTGACCATGGTGGCACTGTTTTCTTCAGCATCTTCATGTCTCTGTGGGCAGTCACATTTCTTGAGTACTGGAAGCGAATGAATGCTACCCTGACATACTGCTGGGATTGTTCAGATTTTGAGGACATTGAGGTGCTGAATTTAGAGAGCTTCAAATGTAACTCAAAGTCCAAACTGGCATACATTACAATATTCACATTCCTCCTGTTATAGGAACGCCCACGACCTCAGTTTGCTGCTTTAGCTCCCATGACAACTATAAACCCAATTACTGGAGAGGAGGAGCCCTATTTCCCAAAGCGGACTCGATTCAACAGAATAATGACCGGATCAATGGTCATCATCATTATGGTAAGAGAGGTTGGAAATCTCAAGTAGACTAAGTCTTGAGACATGATCTCTTTCTTCTGCTATGCCAATTGAATCATAATTTATTTTGCAAAGCAATCTTCTTTCAAGCAATATACCTCTGCAGCTTGTGGGGGCAACTTTTATCTGAAAAATCATGTGAAAGAATCAATATAAATCTTAAATGTCTAGCAGATGTCCCTGGGAATATCTGAGGCTTGATATGGAAACAAGTGCTAAGAGCCTAATGCCTCCCTTGATTTTTCATGCATTTTATAGGAGCATTGAAGGAAATGGAATAATCCAGTTCACATTCTTCTAAATGACCTCCTAGAATATTCATCAAGCTCTGATTCTATTGAAGTGATAAAAACCTATTTGGCTATCTTTGGAATATTTCCTGTTAGAAAATTTAGCAACTGTTATTTACAGTTTTTCTATTTGCTATTAATATCTTCTATTAATTATGATTTAGCAAAAATTTAAGTTTAAGTTTCTTATTTTATTTTATTAGCTGTGGATAGCAGGAATCATAGTTCAGCACATATGAACAATAGTAGATTGGGGCAACTTAATTCTACTGGGCCAGAGCCAGAGTGACTAATTATATGCAACAGTGAGACAATAAATGCATGTTACTAGTTCTTCTTTGCCTGTCTACAGATTGCTGTGGTAATAATATTCCTGATTTCTGTTATCCTTTACCGGGCCATCATTGCTGTAATTATATCAAGATCTGGGAACTTCCTACTTGTATCTTCGGTAAGGGACCTCTATGTCTCTATCCCTTTTGGCCCGGTTTTGCTATTGGACTTCATTTGCATTTTTAACTCCTTTTTCCCCCCTAGGCTTCTCGTATTGCTAGCTTGACAGGCTCCATAGTGAATCTCTTTTTCATCCTCCTCCTCTCAAAAATTTATATTACACTGGCACTTTTTCTTACGAAATGGGGTAAGTAAACTGCATTGACTTGGACATCAAGCAAAACATCACTTTCAACCCGACCCCTTCACTCCTAACTAGGTTTTTGTTTATAGAAATAAGGTAGTTATGGAGATGTAATCAATGAGGACATTTTGAGTCCTTATATAAAATGCATTTAACACTAACAAATTTAAAGCAAAAATAAAGTTTTTATAACGCAGTAAATTTCCAGTTTGAAAAAATTATCTAAGAATTGTAGCATATCTCAAAAAATTCCACTGTCTTTCATTCAGTAGTATCAGGATTACTCAATAGTTTGTTAGAAATTTATATACATAATTTCTGGAGACTCCAAAAAATTAGTAGTTTGACTAGTGGTGATTTGATTTATAAGTAGTCCTTGACTAACGAATGTAACGAAGCCTGCCAATTACATTTGTAACCCAAATAATTTGTTAATGGGATCATGTTAATTGAACTTGATCCCTCCCTGATTTATTCAATGCATTTGCTAATCAAATGCTCAGGTTGTTAAGTGCACATGAGGTATCAGAGTGGGGAAGACCATAGGGAGGCTAGTGCTTTTGACCACCCAAGCCCCCCCAATCCACTGAGATATCACATACTTCCCCCTTTCCCCTGCCATCCAACCCCACTGGGTCTCCCCAGGCACTTATCTTTTGAGGGTCTTGATGATCAAGCAAGCTGTATCTTCTCCAGCCTCTCTGCTGTGGTTTCTTTGGCTCTGGTCGTCTTGCCCCTCCTGGCCTCTGTTCTTTGTGACAAAAGTTTTCTGCAAGGACAATTGGAGCCTGCAGTGGTGCAGGGAAAGAAAACCACGGCAGAGAGGCTGGAGTGGACACAGATCACTAGATCTTTGCAAGGTAAGTGCCTGTGAAGATCTGGCAGGTGGAGGGGAGAAAATAGACAGGGTAAATGTTACAATGTCTCTGCAGTTCGTAAGGGTGAACGACTGCTGTGGTGCTACAAAATTCATAATCTCAGGACTGTCATAAGTACTTGGAGCGATATCATAACTTTGAACAATCACTTAGTGAACTGTTGTAACTTGAGAATAACCTGTACTATCAAGCAAGGAAATTTTACATTTTTTAAAAAATCATTTACCTCTCCTAATTTGTTCTTGGAATGTTGAGAAAACAAGCCAGTATGGCACAAGATCCAAGATACAAAATTTAAATTTAATTCTAGATATTAACCTCTAATCATATGGATTTTTGCAGCCTAGATTTGATAGTCCTTGTGCTGGAAAGAATAATTTGTGACAAAATGCTTTTCTCTGGGTGCTAAATTCTTAAGCAAATGTCATCTCCACACTAAATTCTTAACTGCATTATATATGACATATATTTTGCACATATAATCATTGGAGCAATATGCAGGTATGTTGTCCTTGCCCAGAACTAATGCTGTTCATACATAGATGCTTCACCTGGGAACTTTGTTGGATCCAGGCATCTCTTGAAATATATCTGCATTCAACTTGCATACATCAAGGGAATGTTCTACCCTTTCCCCGAATAAGTCAAGATTTGAAGAAAATGTAAAACAACTACAACAACTTTCACCAGAATGTATTCTAACTTACTTTGCCAACTTAGTCATAATATATACTGTAACAACATGTAAATATTTTTCAGTGCACAACGTATCTCAACACAATCACATAGTGATGTGAAGATAGATAAGGATAGATGTCAAAAAGCTGAAGTATAAACATTGCTCTAAATGATGCATTCATTTTTCTGCCACAGAAATGCATCGCAGCCAGACCACATTTGAAGATGCCTTCACTTTTAAAGTCTTTATCTTTGAGTTCATTAATTTCTATTCATCTCCCATCTACATTGCCTTCTTTAAGGGCAGGTAAATTTCTTTATTTTTTATTTAATTTAATTTATATACTCACTAAAACAAGTCACTCTGGTGCAAAACAATCATAAAATCCATTAAAACCAAGTACAGGATAGATAGATGATAAGTAGAGGAAAGAGAGAGAGAGAGAGATGATATGATATGATATGATATGATATAGATAGATGATAGATAGATGGATAGATAGATAGATAGATAGATAGATAGATAGATAGATAGATAGATAGATAGAT
>JANHFN010008355.1:28877-39012 GCA_032468175.1 Toxicocalamus goodenoughensis
TACGGGGCAGGCTTAGCCCCAAAATCCTCAGATCTGGGGCACTCCAGCAGAAGAGCCGGACGGGACTTGCGGAGCTCACAAAGACCCGTCCGGTTCGAAGATCGTCAAACCGGAAGTTTTTTTCGTTTCTCCAATATTTTCAAGCAATAAAATGTGAATATTTGAGGCACTGTATAAAATTTCTGAGCTGAACTCTTCTGTATTATAGGTTCACCAATCAGCTTAAAATATGTGAAATGAAAGGTCATTTCTTTTATCCAAATTAAAATGGATGCATTTTAGTGAAAAAATAACTATTACCATACTACCTGGGGCTTCAGAAAGAGCATTTCAGTCTTGCTTTCACTGAAATCTCATCTTGGTCTCCTCCAAATTATTTTTCATAAGGTTTCTTTCCTCAAAATCTGGAGATTAAAATGTTTGTTTCCCTTTCAGTTTTGCAATTTGGCTTCATTACTATCTTTGTTGCTGCCTGCCCCTTGGCCCCTCTTTTTGCTTTACTGAACAATTGGGTGGAAATTCGTTTGGATGCTCACAAATTTGTTTGTGAATATCAACGTCCAGTTGCAGAACGGACGCAGGGCATTGGCATCTGGTTTCATATCCTGGAGGTCATCACGCACTTTGCAGTTATTAGTAATGTGAGTTATACTGGTGTATATGGTAAGCAATCAACATAAATTTTGTACAAGCATGGCAGCTACAGTTCTGAAATACTGCAATTGAATTACACTGAATTTACAATTCAAGGATGTTTTGATTGAGTTAAGTTTACTTACAGTGTTGTTTCCTGTTCCCAAAGCAGATGAGGATTTAAGGTGAACTCAAAAATGACCCAGTTCTTTGGTGACATAATTGGCTCACAGAATTATTTAAATACTAAGTGGTAAAGGAAAGGCAGTGCAAGTTATTGATAGAACATATCATTATGGAGCTGGTTGGTTGGTTGTTGGAGAAAAGTGGAATTGAGTTAGCAGGTGTTCTGGTGAAAGGATGCTCTGAGAGACAGAAACACCCCGAAGAGAAATGCTTCCTGGTATCTCTCTCTACAGTCCCAAAATTCATTTTGGATAACATGAATGGAAATTCTAGTACTTGGTCCCAATACAGGAAGTGAGCACTAGGTTGGGAAAGGCTATGTAAGAAGCAATGAACTAGATGCTGAATGACCTGATCTAGAATGAGGCTGTTTGTGTTTCTATGACTGTTGCTGAAAGTACATTAAGTACATATTGTGCCACGAGTAAGAATCAAGAGTTCTGTGTGTCATTCACACAACACTTAAAAAAATAAACATGTTCTTCTTTTAGGCCTTCCTGATTGCCTTCACTTCTGACTTTCTTCCTCGGCTGTATTACCAATACACTCGTGCTAGCAATCTACAGGGCTACATTGACTTCACCCTGGCCTATGCCCCTAAATCTTTTGAGTTGAAGAACAATGTCACATGCAGGTGGGATCTCCTACTCTTGTAGCTGATGAGGATAGCTGTTTAAAGATGATTAGTGAGTGAATCTATTGGAACTAAATTGCTTGTTTAAAATTCAAAGTAAGCTCTCTCAAAATGTAATTTGAATGCTTTTTGTCCTGGCTTGTTGCATATTGATTGAGATATTTGTGTGTAAAGTAGAAGCATACACCAGGTTAAGGTTTACTCTGTAATTGCCAAACATATGAAAATAAGTAGTCCTACATTATGTATTTACTTTTTTAAAAAAGCCAGTTGTCTTAACTGTGCTGCAGCTGGAAATGCAGTTTCCTTGCTCACAATCAAGTACAGGTAATCTTCACTTAACAGCCTGTCACTTGGCAGCCATCCCAAAAGCTACTATGACCCTATTTTGAAGTTACAGCTGCTGCAGCACCCGCACACTGATGTGTCCTTACAACTGACTCCAGGGATACTGCAGCAACCTCCCCAGCCCTCCTTATCCCATTACACTGAGTCCCTGCAGACACTGGGCCTGCTCCCCACCCCATCATCCCTCACACACTTATCTTTTGAAGATCTCTGGATCTCATGTTGAGGGAGCAGGCCACTCATCCTTGAACCACATGGCTACCTCCCAAAAGCAACCGCCATTTTCAACATACCCACAGTGCACTGAAATGGTGGCCACTTCTGGGAGACCACAACTTGGCCCAAGGACAGCACCCATTCTGCTTCTTTGATACGGTCTGCATAGAGTTGAGGAAAGCTCTAGTAGAACTCTAGAAATCTTCAAAAGATAAATGCTTGATGGGAGACAGGGCATGGGGAGGAGGCTCAAGCTCTTCAGGGCCCTGTGGGGAGGGAGGCACCTGCAGGGATCTGGTGTGTAGGGAAAGTTGTCCAAGAGATGTGGGCCCAAGAGGAAGGAAGTGGATCACAGGGTGTTTCAAGGAATGGGAGAAGCCTTGGGAGGACTAGGTCAGACAGGCCTACTGCATTCCTGTTCTGTTACTGTCATAGGTCAAGGACTATCTGTAACAGGAAACACTGCCTTACAGTATATTAATTCATAGAATAGCAGATAGAACATACTGCACTAAATTTCACTTGGCCTAATTCAACTAGAGAAAATATGTGAACATAGAAATTGGCAGCAAGAGACATCAGAAATTAATCTGGAAAACTTGTGATTGCTAAGCTAATCACTGCATTGTTACTTTGCATGGATTTTGAAGCTCTTATCTCCACAGGTACCGAGCCTATAGAGAACAAAATGGCAGGCATTCACTACCTTATTGGAATCTACTGGCAATCCAACTTGGCTTCATCATTGTATTTGAGGTACATTGCATTTCAATATACTATTTTCCATATACTTGTTTCTTAGAAACCTTACATTGGCCATTGCAAAATTTAGCACACTTAAAAATCCTATTTGTAATATTGTTTCTTCCTTGTGTTAGCACTAGTATGCTAAAAATTAGTCATATTGCATACTTTAGATTGCTTGAAGGAAACTTGTGCTGTTTTGAAACTAAATAAATTATTTGGACATAAAATACATCAAAATTATGGTACAAATTATGCTGTTGGAAAAGATGTACATTTTGTTCTAGTGATAAAAGTACTATAGGTTCTTCAATGCCAGAAATTCTGTAAAGTTTTGGAAGGAAAATTGGTGATATGGAGAACATACACCTACTGTATCATGTATTCACATTAAAATGAACCATCACCAAAAATTGCTAAACCAATAAGTAAGCAGGCAATCCAAAGCTCACAAGCAACTGTTTTCTAAAGAGACCTCTATCAATTTTTATATTCCTTGGCTTAATGGAAAATCATAACCTTTTTGCAGAATACTATGTCTAATTGGGATCATCATAATTTTATATGCATGATATTTCCATTTATTTTCTGCCCAGCCTGCTTTCTGTCCATTCACAATAAATTCCAACTTACTTTCTTTTACCTCTTTTCATAGCATGTAGTTTTCTTCATTGCACGTATGATTGATATGATGGTACCTGACATCCCAGAAGTAGTGGCAATAAAAGTAAAGCGAGAACAGTATCTTGCTAAACAAGCCCTGGCTGAGAATAAGGTAAATCTTCCATTATTATGAAAATAATAAAAAAACCTTTCTTTGAAAAACAGGAAACAAATTGCTTAAGATCATTGAACTTCTGTGGGTAACTGATTTCTACACTGCATATTCTAATTTCTTCCACAGAAATGTAATTTTGTATTAAATTAGATGAAATTACGAATATTGAGTAGTAAAGTTGATTTTGAAATAAACTTTTAATGCAAAATTAATTATCCTTTGGGATAATAGTGTGTAAAGATTCTCACTCATCCCAAAGGTGCTTTTTCAGGAGGCAAACAATTTTTTCTTTGAAGATGTTTCACTTCTCCTCCAAGAAGCTTCTTCCGCTCTGACAAGATTGTGGGGAATGGAAGGATTTATATTCCTTGCAGACAGCTGATCATTTGCATCCTTTTAGAGGGTCTTTGAAGCACTTGGATGGTTTATCTGTCTTTTCAGGGTCACCTTAGTGCTCCTGATTCCTGTAGTTTGCAATTGTAGTCTAAAGAAGCTTCTTGGATGAGAAGTGAAACATCTTCGAAGAAAAAACAAAGATAAGGCATGACCATCCTTACTTTCTACATTTGCCTTTACTGAATTACCAGAGCCCCTCAAGGGACATGGGCAAGCTAAAACATGAAATACAAATTTTTAAAAAAGTTCTTAGGATATCTTATATTCTGTTGTCACACACTTATATATATTTCAATTACTAAGACTCTACAGTACAAAACTAAAACAAATCATGTCGTCCTAGTATACCATCATTAATTTTCAGCACTTATAAGTTAATTTTTTGCTAATTAAAGTTTTATATTTCTGTATTTTTTGAAGCTTGAGTTGTTTCCTGCATGTTAAGTTTCCAACATGGAGAATCATAATTTGCTCTCAGTGAAGCTTAACCAACAAAAGTTTGGTTAGCATTATTTTAAATGCCTGAAGATCAAGGCTTCAACCCTAGCCTGTTTTTTTTCCATTATGAACATTTGTCTTCCAAAACTGAATTACTATTTAGCCTGAAAAAATAATGTTGGAGAGGTTATTACAAATTTGGTGATATTTTGTCACCACAAACTAAATGTGGGAAAAGGAACACTACCTCTGCTTATTCTAAAGCATCTGTATATCCATCTCATATGCAGTTACATTTAGGTGCAACTGAATTAAATATGAGAAACTAAGAAAATGTCTAAACTGAGACAAGATTGGATCCTGTCAGATATGCATATCACTGTATAAAATGGGACTTGAATAGACTTCGTTTGTTGTTACAGTGGTCATGTATATGGTATTTCTTCCCTCAGCTACATTCTCTTTGATGGAAAATTTCTTTTTGGGACAGGCTCTCATTGAAGTGATAGATGTTGTCAATCCAACCCAGCCTGTGGAGAAGGTATCAAAATAAACATCTGAAGATTTGGAAGGATGTGGCCAAGATCAGATTATCAAGCTTCCACACAAGGGTAACCTTCATGGAAGAAACACTGTGTAAGCTGGCATAGTATGGACATGGAGCTATTAATTATGTAACATATTGCAGGTGTAGAATGTGCCTCAAATCTTTAAAGCCTCGGGAATTTCATCCATATTTACTAAAGTAGTGGTTTCATGTTACTTGGAGAAAAACAGTACAGAGATATACATAAGAATTTTCAATCTGTTTCTCTCCTACCACAGAGGTGACTTCTAAATATAGTGAAATTCAGCAGTTGACTACTATTAAGCTCAGCTGTTATTTACGATAATATAGGATTTCTGGATTTAGAGCCTGTACATTTTCCAAATAATAGGAATCTGCAACACTAGAACAGCTCATACCGGTTTGCTTTTTTTAGTAAAAGGAAAGCAGATTAGTGGATATAGCAGCATGACCTCTCTAGCATATGACTCTAGTCATATGCTGAAGATTACGGCAGTATATGAAGTCAATTATGAAAAGGAAACTTGCTTTCAGCTAGCCAAGAGATTTTTTTTTGCCTACAAAAGCAACATAGGGTTGAAATCATCTTCTTCACATCCATATCTCTTTTAGCTGGAATAGGTTTCAACAATATGCATGTACCATGAACCTGCAATCTTTATCATGCTTAAATTAATACTCCTGCTGGCAAAAATTGAATAAGCAGCTGAGATTGGTATAAATTTGCTTATTACTCTTTGGAACAATATAGAGAAGCAAGGGTGTACATATTTTATTAACAGGACACGTAGAAATTGTAATTTGGAGAGACTTTTTTAATAAAAAACACACAAAGCTGTTTCAGGTTTTATTTTTTAGAATTTATAAAATTCCAGTGTCATCCATACTCATGAGCCTTTATACACATTTTGCATATAATCTCCAAATTCCAAAGTTAAGGCCAAGGGATCATTGCCATGGAAACGTAATATGGAAGACATTAAGAGGACATGGAGCACATCTCCACAGATCAACTGCTGCACACTACATGAGACAGAAGAGTGAAGTATTTTTAACAATTTGAACAGACGGCAGCATTAGAGCCATGCTCGATGGCAGTTAAGCCCAAAACACATGTGCAAGTGATGTGTGACATTCAAACACCAGGTCCCACTGGCAAGGCATTAATACTTCTACCCTGTTTTATACTCCTGCTCAGATAGTGATAGGGCTTCTCCTGTCCCAAGTGGAACCATCCAAGAGAAACAATTTCTCCTCCTTTCACGTAAGTTTATTTAAACTGAGAGGATTTTTTTTCTTTTCTATTGGACTAAAAAGCTAGATGCTTTATAAACCATCTCTCAGCTTATATTCTGGGACACAAAGGACCTTGGGGAAAGATACAAATGGCTCAGAAAAGCTCTTCAGAAGAGAGCAGGAAAGACAGACAGCAAAGTTGGCAACAGACCCAGCACTGCCGCCAGCACCTTCAGCAGAAAAGAGAATTGTGGCTAGAAGAGCAGCTTTAAAATACAAGCAGCCTTGTATCAAGTTTATGGTAGCAGCTAGAGTGCAGCAACTACTGGTGTCAAGACAACAGGACAAACACTTGTTGCCAATTACAGAAGGCTTTTGCTGAATATAGGTCTAATCTTCCACCCCTACCGCTGGCCATCAAAGAAATACTTCATCTTTAAAACTGAACTGCAATCAAATTCTTCCATTGAAGTGAAAGCCACTCCTCATTTGCCTCCCTCCAAGGCTTAATGTCTGTTGCAAGACAAGAGACCAAATTATGTGGCAACAGTTAAGATCATCTTTGCCAGCGGAGAAACTAACTGCCACATACATAGCTAAAGCCACACACATATATTCCTCTTCTTACAGAGGAACAATAACCATGATATCAGGAAGCAAGAGGAGCTATCTGAAGAAGCAGGCCACTGTCATACTGGCTTGAGGTAGAAAGAAGGCAATAGTAAAAAGCAAAAGACACACCTTAACCCTGGTACTTAAATGCCATCACTATCAAGCTAGGGGGAAAAGGGCAATGCACTCTTAACACTGCACTAGTCACCCAACATCCTTTGTGACATGCTAACATGGCACTTTTGGTTGAACCAAGTTTTCTTAGATCCAATAATACTGTCAGTTTTCTGGCTCTGTTTAGCCATACTACAGTTGGGAAGGAAGGATGATGCAAAAAAGTGAAGGGGAAAAAACTGATGATGAGTTGATCAACCCAGTGAAAGAATGTTTGTGCACTTAGTGCTGCAACTAGCACAACAAGGACTGTGACCCTGTTAGTGCTTTCTGATGTCTGAAACTCCAGGACAAATAATTGCTCTCTCAGCTAAGACTCTCTTACCAATAATGGAATTAGATGGACAATTGGGGTGGGGGGGTGGGGAGAGCTTGGCAGTGAAAAGGAAAAACTGATTGCACACTACAAGGTAAGGCCTTGGGAAAACGGCAGGGAAGGGGAAGAGCAAATATTTTGGCTTTTAGAAAGTCAAGGAAATGTGTTTCCTGAGGTTGAGAGACAGGAAGTATATTCCTAGGTGCAGTAAGGTGATCTCCGAATGGAGGTTAGAGTGCTTCATATAATGTGCTTGGGAGGCTTGGTTACAACACAATGACCCACATGATAGACTGAAATTTGAAAGAAAAACTGTTATGTATTTCAGGTTGGAATTAATATGGAAAGCTTTGTTCCAGGTCAAGGGGAAGAAAAAAAAAGTCAAACAGAAGCATAGCGAGGCCTGAGTATAAGGATAACAGAGGGAGTAAGCACTCTAGTTTCATTAAGAGACCCCTCATTGAAAATCTGCACTAGATCCAGCCAATAGGGAAATTCAGGAATTTTTTTTGTGTGTGTGGCAAATGGCTGGATAAGATTGCTATTTTCATGTTATTATCGCTTGGGACCCCATGGCAGAGTCTTGGGAGCCACCTGAGCTCCAAAACTTGGAAAATCTTCAGAACTGCTCATATCCGGGGCCTGCAGGGGAATAAAAAGGACAGAATTTGAACAGGTACTAATGTTTGATTAATAACTATAAGAGTAATTTCACTTTTCCAAAAAGCAAACCAGCGGTAGCTCTGTAAACATCAGTACATTACATCAGTAATTAAGATACTATATTACTATAAAGATGATGCAGATATTGCAAAGGTAATTCCCATTACTAAAAACTTAAATCAACAAATTATTCACTGGACTCAAAATTATATTCAGCAGTCTGCATCCCGCCCGTATTACAAAGAGCCAAAAAGTGAATCATGGTTCACAATTTTCTACAATTTAATACTGAGACAGTAATATTCCAAATGCTCTTGTATGCAGGACAGAAGAAAAAAAATATGCATGTCATGTACAGCATAGCTGAAAATATATAGCTTATTATCTTCCTACCAGTGCAAAATCAATGCAAAATGAAACTAGTGGGCTGTCTAAAAAGAGTTTATTTTTTCCAAAGTTGAAATTATTCTTTTTCATCTATTAGATATGAATTTCATGCCCACAGACCATTGTTTTTAAGTTCAACTCATACAGGTCTTAAGTCCCCACTAAAATGTGGGTGTATTAAAAAAAACATTTAGCAATATCTTTATTAGTAACAACCAGTGTTTTATACAATTTTTATAAGAGATTATTAGATTCAAAATGAAAATAAATGAATGTTTTTGGAAAGAATGAAAGTAAATAAAATCTGGACTACTAAAAATGTAAGAAGAAAAATACTAAACATCTGAACATTCAAAAGCAAGAAGTTTTTAAGACTGGACAACCATTTGTCTGAAATGTTATAGAGTTTTCTGCCTGAGCAGGGGGTTGGACTAGAAGACCTCCAAGGTCCCTTCCAACTCTATTATTTTGTTAAATCAACAGTAGAAGACGATTCTCTCTCACCATCTCACTTTGCCTTGGCTTTTATAGAGGCTGGAATCTAAATGAGAGTCAATGAGTCCCAATGTTTCCTTCCGCCCAAGAAAAGTCTCTTACATAAACAGCTCCTACCTTCTCAGTATTGCCTGCTGTCCACGGGGCATCTCTAACCACAAATCCCTTTGATGCAGCCTTAGCTTCTTCATGACCAGGTGGTTTCATGTAGACTTGCATTGCCTCATTATCTACTACATCAGCCAGCTGCAATGCCAAACAACAAGCATAGCTTAGTTAGCAGAGTATATACACAAACACAAGAGTAATGCTGTAATTCTGCTTTATAATATTTTGAATCCATGTAATTAAGTAATACACATACATATTCCTCTTCCAGATTCAGAATATGATCAATGGCTTCCTCCACATTGTCAGGTAGTCCAGTCACGGTCACACAATTGGGATCAGCCGCTCCACTTTGAGGAAAACGTATATCCACCTGGAGAGACAAAAATTATCTCAGATATGGTGGCCTGATATATTTGCCTCTCTCTCCCATTTCCCTTGAAGTTGTATACCCCCAAAAGGGTGTGTAACTAATGTGGTTACAGAATGCAAGGAGCAACTGAAATTGTTTAGTTTCTCAAAGAAAGGACTTTTCATACTTAAATCAACAAATAATGCCATATTTATAGGAAATCTATGTGCACCATTAAACTATGACTGCTGTGCTTTGAATAGTATTCAGACCACATTCACAATTATTCTGGAACCTGAGGGTGATAAGATGCAACATACAAGTTTCTTGTACACAACCAGGATCAGTACAGGATCTTGCATTTTTTATTCAATTAACTTGTTTCTATTTGCACTGATTCTCATTCATCTGCTGAAGCAAAAAACCCCAACAACTTAGCTGCTGCTATTGATAAATTGATTTCTAGCCATTTACCAGATGGTACAATGTTTTAATCACCTTGAATTCATCCATAATTTTGCGGATAGCTTTTCCACGTGCTCCAATAATGCGGGCATGAACACGATGGTCTAGGGTGATATCTTCAGATACCATCTGCTCCAGTTCACCAACAATCTTCATGATGGCATCTCGCGCAGATTCAGTATTTTTCTCATAGCCTGTAATGATAATCTGATCCTGGGCCTAAGGAAGGAAATGTTGGTCATTTTAGGCACTTCAAGTTGGTAGCAAAGAATATAAGCAAAATGTATGAAAAGCAGAGGTGGATTTTAACGGTTCTGTCTGGCTCTGTAGAACCGGTAGCTCTGAAGAGCAGCAGACATAGAACCGGTTCTATGTCTGCTGCTGTT
>JANHFN010008356.1:8955-20888 GCA_032468175.1 Toxicocalamus goodenoughensis
TGTGCTTTTAAAGTTGTAGCAACATTTCGGCAGAATCTCATCTGCCATCATCAGGCTTCTGTATTGTGTTCGTCTGGCTGTTTTGATATTGTGTGTGTGGAGAATTTTGCTGATTTTGTCTGTGGTGCCAAATGTTTGAAAGGGGGTAATTTAACCAGGGGTGTAAAACTCAATTTCATTTGAGGGCCGCATCAGGGTTATGTTTGACTTCAGAGGGCAGGGGCCTTGGGGTGGCTGTTTTTGGCCGTGGTCACGGTGGACATTTGACGAAGGCTCAAGGTGCACTTTTTTCCCCCTGCTCTTCTTTCTTTCCAGAGTAATCCCGAGCCTCCAGAAGCACCTTTAGTTTGACACCCCTGCTGTAAACTATCTGTTGAAATTTGAATCCAAATTCCCAAATGTTTGAAAGGGGGTAATTTCGGGGTTTGGATTCAAATCGGAGAAAGCAGAAGAGGGAAATGTTGAGGTGTAAAGTCTTTGGAGACGCAGTAAAGTGCCTCTGTCAAACATCTCCAGACTGGATGTTAGTCTAGGTTTAGACACGTGTTTCTCAAACGTGTCCACTCAAAGATGTGTGAACTTCAACTCCCCAAAATTCCCAAGCCAGCAAGCTTACTGGGGGGGGGGGGATTCTGGGAGTTGAAGTCCACACATAGTCAACAGCGGTGGAAGTATTATTATTTTTTACTACCAGTTCCGTGGGCGTGGCTTGGTGGGCGCGGCAGGGGAAGATTACTGCAACATCCCCATTCCCTGCCCACCCCACTGACCTGCTTTCCAGCTCTGTTCTCCTGTGCAGGGCAACAAAGAAGATCCAGCCAATCAGTTGGGACTCAGAAGGCAGAGAAGAGATGGGGGTGAGGCTAGTCAGAGGTGAGATTGGCCGGTTCTCTCAACTACTCAAAATTTCCGCTACCGGTTCTCCAGAACTGGTCAGAACCTGCTGAATACCCACCTCTGATCATCAAGTGGCCAAGGTTGAGAAACAGTGTTTCAGATCAAAACTGATTTGGCACCCCAACTTTGCAGCCAATGCAAGAACATCTGGCTTTGTCCAATGGCATTGGGTTCAAAAGGTGAAGGGAAGCTCACCTGCTTCAGCACCTCCTGCTTATTCTTGTTCAGCTCCTCATACTTGATCTTCCACTGGCTCAGTTCACCTTCCAGCTTCTCAATGTTCTTGCTTAGGGACAGCTTGTCCCTAAGAGGGGCAAGACAACAGCAAGGCTGAGAAACCGCCTGAAGGCAGCAGAGCTCTCTCTCTGCAGAAGCTCCCCATCTGTTGCTGCTGTGGTGGAATGTAGTCTGGATTCCCAGGAGGGAAGGGCGGTTTCCCAGTTCGGCAGGAGAGGCAGAGGAGCTTGGAAAGTTTGTTAGGCAGGATGAGGATCAAAAGGGTCTTCCCAAAGCTATCATGAGCCGTGGTGGCATAGCGGTTAGAGTACAGTACTGTAGGCTACTTCTCCTGACTGCTGGCTGCCTGCAATTGGGCAGTTTGGATCTCATCAGGCTCAGCCTTCCATCCTTCTGGGGTGGGTAAAATGTGGACCCAGATTGTTGGGGGAAACATGCTGACCAGTGTGTGTGTGGGGGGAGCTTAAAATGTTTTACTACTGGTTCTGTGGGCGTGGCTTGGTGGGTGGCCATGTGACTGGGTGGCCATGGCTTTTATTTTTTGCTTTTTTGCAGCCACCCACCCAGCCATTTTGGGGGCCTTCTGGGCCTCAGGCGAGCCTCCGGGGGGGGGGGTGTTTGCTTCCAGAAGGCTCCCCTGGGCCTCAGCAAGGGGAATCCTGGCATAGCTGATTGTCGGAAGAGCTGATTGTCGGAAGGGAAAGAAAAAGAAATACCTTAAGGGCAGTGTCAGGCAGGCAGGGTGAGCGAGCATCGGGTGGGCGGGGCAAGCGAGCCAGCGATGACGGGCTGACCAGGTCGGGGGCATGACCAGCCAGAACTTACTACTGATTCGGCGATCCACGCCAAATCCTTGCTCCCAGTTCACTTGAACCGGTGTGAATCGGCTGAATACCACCACGGATGCTGACTATATAAACTGCACAGAGAGGGCTGTAAAGCACCGTGAAGAAGTATATAAATCTAAGTGCGATTGCTATTCTCAGAGTATATTTATACTTGTTTAAACAAGGGTAGTTTCGACTTATGACCACAATTGAGCCCAAAGTTGCTGTTGCTAAGGGAGACAATTGTTAAGTGAGATTTGTCCCATTTTTTTTTTACCTTTCTGGCCATGATTCTTAAATGAATCACTGCAGCTGTGAAGTTAGTAACACAGTTGTTTAGTGAATCTGACTCCCCCATTGACTTTGCTTGTCAGAAGGTCACAAAAAGGGATCACGTGACCCCAGGATCCTGCAATTGTCATAAATATGAACCAGTTGCCAGGCGTCTGAATTTTGATTATGTGAACATGGGGATGCTGCAATGGTCAAAACTGTGAAAAATGGTGAAATGTCACTTCTTTCAGTGACATTGTAACTTTGAACAATCACTAAATGAATGGACTATTTATATTTAAAGTTATTCAAATAACTGCTTTAAGTCTGGCAAGATTCTGTCTGTAGGCGAACAACAATAAAGGAAACTACTCAGAAGTAACTCCATGTGTTATTCTTGGTTCTTGTACCTGACATCAATCATGCAGACAAGCAACTATCTGCATAACTCTTAGTTATACTCTGTGAACTACTAAGGAGGATCCTCCTGTTTCGTCTTCCTGCCTACCAGACATTCCAAGTTCTGCAAGCTCTTTGTCCTCTGGGAAAGAGCCCCTCCCTCCTGGGAATCCAGACTACATTCCACCACAACTCCTGTAGGAACCCTGTGGTGGAGGAAGGGGAGCTGTCAAAAAGTGGCACTCACTCCCTTTCTTTGAGGAGCACTTTCTGAGACTCATCCAGGCGTAGCTTCAGGGCGGTGATCTTGGTGGCATCCTCCTCAATGGCCGAGACATCTTCCCAAAGCAGCCGATTCCTCTCTTGACGAGTGAAGGATGAACGGACGCTAACTGAGCTCCGTTGGTCCCAGCATTCACCTTCTTCCTGCTTGTTCTTCAGGAAGTTCTCCATCAGCTCGAACTCCTGCAGGGACTGAGAACGACAAATGGCAAAAAGTCAGGGGAGAAATAAAGGCCCTTAAGGAGTTTGGCAGCAGACTGAAGGAATCAACCCTACATTCATTCTTCAACCGAACAGGAAAATCAACCTTTGGGTGCATTAAGGTACAATTGGGAAACTCAACCTGCCATTTATACAAAGAGCATTAGAAGATCATGCTAAAGCTAAGCAAATTCAGCAGCCAAATAGCAAATTTTAGATGGGTGGTTTTAAATCTGTTTTTAAACATTTAAGCATCAAGCTGAAGCATCACACATCATGATTTTTGATGTTCAGAAAACCTTAACCCATGTTTCTCAACCTGGGCTACTTTAAGATGTGTGAACTTCAACTCCCAGAAACTCCCCAGCCAACAAGAATTGTGGACTTCAACGCCCAGAATTCCTCATTTGACTGGCTGGGGAATTCTGGGAGTTGAAGTCCACAAGTCTTCGTTGCGCAATTTGGATACCTCTGCCATGAGAACTTTAAAGGTGGTGACCAATGGTTTGAATTGGACTTGGAAGCAAAGGGGCCAGCCAGTGCAACTCACTTAACAGCCTCTCATGCCAGTTCAGCCTGGATTAAATCTCAAAACTCCCATCTTTGGGTTGATAGAGCAGATGAAGGCTACAATGTCATCCACACATTGTGGCAGATGATGATATCTGTAGCGAAGCAAACCAGAGGGGAACCCATACGAGAGTTGCGGACAGGAATGTTCGGGAGATGGCAAGTTCATTGCCAATGTTCCATTTTATTGTATGGAGGATCACCAGGATCAGGTCAGCGATCCAGAATAATCTGCCAGATTGCCCTTGGGTGACCTTTTGTGTGAATCGAACATCAAATGAAGATGAATGAGCCAGCCATTCAAACGCGATGGCATCTCTCTGCCCACTTAACCAGAACCCCAGAGCGCCAAATCCATGCAAAACCATTGCATCATCCCTTAGCATGGGAACCAGGAGGAATTTTTTCAAACTGTAACTACTTCGGGGACAATTAATTCTTCATTACCTATATTCTGTAAATGCAAACACACACGCCTTAGCAATCAGTTCACGTCAGCCTCTGCCTTTGTGCCCAGCAGTTTTCTTTTGATGTTCATCAGCTGCTTTTATGAGAGCCAACAATTCTCTTTCACTCAGAAAAATGTTTCATTGCTGGCAAGCTGCCCATCCCAGAGACAATCTCAGCCGAATGTGTCTGCTGCATTGTAATAAACCCTGTTGTTCTTTCAAGTATCTATAGTTCTTTCTTTCTTTTTGGAAAACAGAAAAAAACCCACAAACCAAAAACCAGCCCCAAGGAGATCCAGAAGCAGGATAAATCCATGTCAGGATTCTGAGGTTCACAGAAATGTAATATCTCAGATGAGAAAGAGAGGGAAGGAGAAAGAGAGAGAGAGAGAAAGAGAGGGAAGGAGAAAGAGAGAGAGGAGTGCATAAAACCATTTCAATTTTGTGAAAATGTGAAGTTTTCAGAGTTCCCCAAGATGTTTGCACAGTCAAAAGAATCTTTTCTTTGGCTGCTTTTATCCCAGGAAATCAAATCAAACAGGAATAGTGGCTGAACTGCAGAAGGTGAGAAAATTCTGGCTTTACAAATAAGCAGCAAAACTTCGTGTTTGATAGAGGTGGGTTTGCACAAAAGGGCAGTGAAAACTAGAGGTGGCATTCACACAACAGAAAAGCTTGATGGTGAAGGGTTTTTTTTTTCTTTGAAAGGTAGGAATCCATCTGATTTTATTAATGGTCACTCTACAGGCAGTCCTTGGCTTATGGCTGGCTGGGGAATTCTGAGAGCTGAAGTCCACACGTCTTAAAAGTTGCCAAGGTTAGACGCCCTTTCCGCCGCTGTAAATGTTGGGGTGGGGGTGAGGGAATGTTTTTTCTGGGGTTGCTCCATAACTGAAATAAAAAAGGAATCAAATGCATCCTACAGAAATAATGGCTTGATTCTTATCCTGCAGTACAGCACTATAAACCGTTGCATTTTAGTCACGATCTGCTGAATAAGCCACGCTTGGCTGGATTTGCATATAACATTGCATGATAAACCATGCCTTACAAACCATAATTGCCAAATTGAGGCATGGCACCAAGCCAAAACTAAACCAGCCACATTCTGGCACAGCATCATAGGTGCACAATGTTGATTATAATGGTTTGGGATGAGAGGGCGCTCGGAGTCACCGGAAGGCAAGCCTAAACTCTGGCACATGCATCAACTGTGCACAAGATTTGGCATTTCCCTATCTCAGATCAGAACGAACACCGTCCAGTTCACATGTTGGATTCTGAGCCCTGGGAGATACCATGAGTTGCCCTTATCTACAGGTAGGGACACGGTGGCTCAGAGGCTAAGACGTTGAGCTTGTCAATCAGAAAGGTCGGCAGTTCGGCGGTTCGAATCCCTAGCACCGCATAATGGAGTGAGTTCCCGTTCCTTGTCCCAGCTTCTGCCAACCTAGTAGTTCAAAAGCATGTAAAAAAAATGCAAGTAGAAAAATAGGGATCCCTTGGGTGGGAAGGGAACGGTGTTCCATGTGCCTTCGAAGGCATTGAGTCATGCCAGCCACATGACCACGGAGACATCTTCGGACAGCGCTGGCTCTTCGGCTTTGAAACGGAGATGAGCACTGCCCCCTAGAGTCAGGAACGACTAACACGTATGTGCAGGGGAACCTTTACCTTAAATGCCATAGGAGTCCATGGTCAGGGGAGACCAAGGGAGTTCTTGGTGTGTCATATGAACCCTTTTAAAGAGCAGGAGGTCCTGGTGACACTGCCTACCCACCCATAACCCTACAATGCACGCCACTTCTGACTAGCTTGGAGGAAAATGGCACAGTGGTTAGAAGGCAGTTTTGCAAGCTAACTTTGCCCTCAGTCTGGAGTTTGATCCTGACAAGGGCTCAAGGTTGGCTTAGTCTTCCATCCTAAGGTAAATAAAATGAAGACCCAGATTATTGGGGGGCAAGATGCTGACTCTGGAAACCACCCAGGGAGTGCTGTAAAGCACTATAGGTTGATATATAAGTCTAAGTGCTATTGATCAGTAGTTCTTAATCTTTTCTTCACTACGGACACCCTTTAAACAGTTTTTAGGAGCTCTGGTGGCCCAGTGGTTAAAATGTAGTACTGCAGGTTACTTCTGCTGACTGCCAGCTAGCTGCCAGCAATTTGGCAGTTTGATTCTGACCAGCTCAAGGTTGACTCAGCCTTCCATCCTTCTGAGGTCAGTAAAATGAGGACTGTGATTGTTAGGGGCAATAGGCTGACTCTATAAACCCCCCAGAGAGTGCTGTAAAACACTATGGGGCGATATATAAATCTAAGTGCTATTGCTATTGCTAAAAGAATAAGTGGGTTTATTCTCAAATAGTCCCAGAGGAACAGAATAAATGGGTTAAACCTCTGGCTTAAGTCCAAGTGCTATCACTGTTGCTAAGTCAACCTAGAAATACAGTTCATAGAGAATACAGCCACTCCATTGGCTGTCAAGATGTTTCTAAATACAATTCAGATGGCTGGGTTTGATCTATAAAATCCTACATGGTTTGAGTTCACAGGACTATCTTTTGCAGATAGAATCTTGTAAGATCAGGTTGGGGTGCAAGTTTTGGTTCGCCATCCTGAGGTGACATGCTGCCGGTTTGGCCCAGTTCGTCCGAACTGGAAGTGAAAAATACTATCAGTTCAGGCAAACCGGTAGTAAATAAATGCTACCAGTTTGGCCGAACCGATATTTTGGATGATCAGCTGGGTGATGATCAGCTGTGCCACACGATTTAGATTAGCTAGAAAGCAGGATATTGTTGGATTTCTTGCTTTCTAGCTAATCTAAAATCATGCGGCACAGCTGATCCCCCTCTCGCTGTTGTACTTACCTCGGAAGGCTTCAAAATGCTTCTTTGTTCAGTGCCCAAGAGGATTCCCCGAGGCCCAGTGGGCCAAAAATGGGGCATGGGGGGTGCTGCAAAAGAAAAAATACTTTTGACCCCCCCCAGTCACATGGCCACATAGCCACGCCCACCCAGTCACATGACCGCCTGTCCATGCCCACCTAGCCACAGCCACAGAACCAGTAGTAAAAAAATTTGAATCCCACCACTGTCCCTATCCCCTGGGAATTGGGAGAGGTATCCTATTTCTCAGAATCAGCCTGTCTTCTCAGGCTCAAACGTCCCTGCAATTTCACAAGTCATGGCCATTACATTTCCATCAGCCTAACTGGATTTTTTTTTCATTGTATTTTTAATTACACTTCTCATTTTTAAATTGACGGTTTAAAAGAAATTTATAGTATTTTTTTAAAAAAATACGAACCACCCAGAGTTTTCGAATTTGGGATAAATACAAATCATGAAATATGCCAGTGTGCAGATAGTGGAAGGTTAAATTAAAAATAGATGATTACCATCTAAATGGTGGAACTAGCAGACAGCAACAAGAGGAAGTTTCTTATTGCACAGATCTCTCTGTTTTCAACAATTGCTTCATTTTTCTAGAGCAGACAAGGAAAGGGTATTTGAGGCAGTGGTGGGATTCAAATTTTTTTTACTACAGGTTCTGTGGGTGTGGCTTGGTGGGTGTAGTTTGGCTTGGTGGGCGTTGCTTGGTGGGCATGACAGGGGAAGGATACTGTAAAATCCCAATTTCCTCCCCACCCCACTAACCTGCTTTCCAGCTCCATTCTCCTGTGCAGGGCAACCAAAGGGAGACCCAGCCGATCAGCTGAGACTCAAGAGGCAGAAAATAGATGGGGGCAGGGCCAGTCAGAGGTGGGATTTACTAGTTCTCTGAACTACTCAAAATTTCTGCTACTGGTTCTCCAGAACTGGTCAGAACTGGCTGAATACCACTTCTGATTTGAGGATACATTTGGATAGTTCTTGTAGCCAAAATCTAGCTAGCTAGAAACATCTAAATCAACTTTGTTTATCTTGCAGGACTGAATCAGATTAGTATTGGGACGGGTGATTTTCAGTAGATTTCTGTTTTTAGAAAAAAAAAAAAGTAGAAAAAAGGCCAATGATTTCCACATTGTTGCTAAAAAAATTATAACAGCATGTATATCTAAGGAGCCTCTGTGGTGCAGTGGTTAGAGTGCAGTACTACAAGCTACTTCTGCAGCCAGCTGCCTACAATTTGGCAGTTCAAATCCCACCAGGCTCAAGGTTGACTCAGCCTTACATCCTTCTGAGGTGGGTAAAATGAGGATCCAGATTGTTGGGGGCAAGAGGCTGACTCTGTAAATTGCTTAGAGAGGGCTGTAAAGCACTATAAAGCAGTATATAAGTCTAAGTGCTATATACAGCTAGTCCTTGACCTACGACCGCAACTGGGACCAGAATTTCCATCGCTAAGCAAGGCAATTGTTAAGCGACTTACAATCTTTTTTTGGGCCAAGTTTCTTAAATTAACCACTGCAGTTATTAAGCAAATCATGTAGTCTTTACGCAAATTGATTTTGCTTTTCAGAAACTGGCTTGGCAGGTCACAAATGAAGATACATGTGACACCAGGATGCTGCCACTGACATAAATAACATGCCAGTGGCCAAGTGCCCAAATTCTGATCAGGTGTCCATGGGGATGCTGCAATGACCATACGTGCCTGGACGGGTTATGAAGAGTGAAAGATTCAGAATGGAGAGACAGCCAGAAG
The DNA here is from genome assembly GCA_032468175.1 of Toxicocalamus goodenoughensis. Taxonomy (NCBI): domain Eukaryota; kingdom Metazoa; phylum Chordata; class Lepidosauria; order Squamata; family Elapidae; genus Toxicocalamus; species Toxicocalamus goodenoughensis. The sequence continues at coordinate 17,744 of JANHFN010008356.1, forward strand.
CAATAGTTTTGTGATCTCTTGGAAGCAGAGGTGGCAGATGTGACTTCATTTGAGGCCACACTTTTTATATGCCACTCATGTAGAAAAAGAGGCAAGACTTTAATTATGGAATATGGTTGCTATCTTGATTTTTATTAAACCCCCTTCCCTTCACGCACTATTCCCCAGTTGGTGGCTAGTTGACAGCCAATTCAACTTATTTTCCAAAGCACCAGAAGGCAGGACAAGAAACAATGGATGGAAACTAATCAAGGAGAGAAGCAAACCTGGAATTAAGGAGACACTTCCTAACAGTGAGGACAATTAACCAGTGGGACAGCTTCCCTTCAGGAGTTTTGGGTGCTTCATCACTGGAGGCTTTTAAGGAAAGGTTGGACAGCCACCTGTCTGAAATGGTACAAGGTCCCTCCAGCCAGTGGCGCGTTTCAAACATTTCTACCACCAGTTTGGTGGGCATGGCTTGGTAGGCGCGCTTTGCGTGTGCACACACACTTTGTGCGCATGCACCAAACACGCACTTTGCACCGGCGCAGCAGCTTTCTGACTTGCCTCCTGCAATCCTGCACTCTCTTTGTCGCTTCAGCAACTGCCACGCAGCAGTTTGCTGTGCCGTGCAAAGCAGCTGCGCTTCAAAAGCAGGATAGAAAGGTTAGTATAGGAGCCCAGGCAGGCAGGCGGTCCAAACAGCAGAGCGTTGGAGAGAAACAATTTGGTCTCTGCTGCTCCCTGGTACTACTGGCTCGGCAGAACCGGGCCAAACTGGTAGAATAACACCACTGCTTCCAGCTCTATTTTGATCCTGATTCAATTTTCATTGTGCCACATGAAGGCAGCCAGCAGAATCAGAGAGTAGAGGCAAATGAGGTGCCAAGCTAACCTGCCACGGTGTCAGCACAGAAAGTATTAGTGTGGAACTCCTCCATGTTTTTACTTCCAGGTTTTAGACACCTTTGCTTACGGTTAAGTTGACCTCATTGCTTTGCAGGTTTTGCTGCAGGGAGATACATTCATTTACAGACAAAAAATGTTGATTAATGCATATGTATAGTAATTGGTCTCATTTAAACTCCGAAGGCAAACCTGCTCATTGGCATGAACTTTATGTATTGCAACTAATTTTAGATAATGGCTTTATGGAGATGAAGCACCTTGCAGGATTCCTTTTATGGGCTATCATACGCATAATTTGCCTGTCAGATTTTTCAAGTGGAAAAAATTTAAACTTTCTGGAACACAGAGTTGTATTCTAGACTCGTCCTAATCATGGCCTTGATGGTGGACATTGCAGAATGCAGTTTTTTTTTCTGAGCCACTGATTATGAAGTAAAATACATGAACCCATCCCCAGGAGGAGCCAGGATCTAACAAAGAAGTGGCTGGACTGACCAACAAATTGGACCTTGTCCACTTCTTCAGATATAATAGAATCAAACCAGTGGTGGTATAATATTTTTTTTATTACCGGTTCTGGGGGTGTGGCTTGGTAGGCGTGGCAGGGAAGGATACTGCAAAATGTCCATTTCCACCCCACTCCAGAGGAAGGATAACGTAAAATCCCCATTCCCTCCCCACTGTAAACTCATAAAACATTCCTGTGCCTGTTTTAGTAGTTGTCGTAAAAAAAGTGGGGGAAAGGAAGGAAATCTGGAAGAGCAGTGCAGCAGTTTGAAATTGAAAGTACATTCCAACTCTTATCTTTAAAAGATTATAACTAAAATACCAGAGTGTTTGCCCGTGAATATATTTAATTGGAGAATGTGAATGATGTCACCCAGCCCGTGAACGTGCTCAATTGGAGAATCTGGTTTATGAGACACCCAGGGAGGAGGGGGGAAACAGGGTCACAGGTGACTGTAAATTATGTATGCCAGAGTTGGCTTCATACAGGGCAGTGCCCATATGTCACCTCAAATAAATCTTTTGAAGTTTTTGAAGTTTGGCTCGAGAATCATTATTTAATTAGAGCAATTGTTGGAATCCTAACATCCACCTCACTAACCTGCTTTCCAGCTCCATTCTCTCGTGCAGGGCAACAAAAGAATACCCAGCCAATCAGTTGGGAATCCGATCAGCTGGGACTCAGGAGGCAGCAAGTAAGATGGCGGTGGGGCCAACCAGGGGCGCTATTTACCAGTTCTCCAAACTACTCAAAATTTCCGCTACCGGATCTCCAGAACCAGTCAGAACTGGTTGAATACCACCTCTGAATCAAACTCAATCCAGATAACATTGCAATTTGCAAGACTGTTCACTAGGCAGCTAATTAAGACTTACACAGTCAGAGTCTAAATACAAGTGAATCTGAGTGGCTTTGTCTGCCAGATAGCATGAAGTTTTCTCTCCACAATCCTAGAGATGATCCTGTGGTCCAAACCCTACACCCCTCACCCCCAATAAGAAGCAGGTCACCTAAACAAGGCCACAGGGATGCTATCAGCAGTTGCATTAAGGATGGAGATATAGACAATTTAATCTTTAGATTAATCTTTAGGATGAACTTAAACAGTTGTTCAGGAAACCCTAGCATTGAGGGGGACAGGGATTTGAGTAATTAAGAGATTGCCTTCTCTCCTATCCTTGAAAAAAAAAGGATTAGGACATACTCAGTATTGGCAACAATTAATCATATTAATTGGATTTAGAAAGCCTCATTTGTCTTATTATCTCAGTGTCAACCTTGCTCAAAATTCAATTTAAATGCAAAAAGAAATAAATTATTTTTGTTCATTACTATAATTTCTCAACATGTAATTTGGCACAGATTGTTTTGCATTACATGCACACTTGGACAGCAATAGACCGAAATGAAGCTAGGGCAAGCCAGTTGTTGAGAATCTCCTCTCACTTATGCACTACCGATGATTTCATTTCTTCAATGGATTTTTAATAGTTGGTGCAATTCTTGCTGGGGATATACAATTTTACTTGGACCTTTCCCCTTGCTGAACATTAAGAAATCCACACTGAAAGCAAGTCTATGACAACACGCCATGGTCAATTTGCCATAGCCAACTCATCGTAGCCAACCAGGGGTGGGATTCTACCAGTTTGCACCTATTTGGTAGAATCAGTTGTTAACATTCTAAGCAGTTTGGAGAACCGGTTGTTAGAAGAAATTACTGGGCTAATCCTGTAAGGAAGGCAG
>JANHFN010008357.1:0-24812 GCA_032468175.1 Toxicocalamus goodenoughensis
TCCAGAAGTCCCCAGCCAGCAACGCTGGCTGAGGAATTCTGGGAGTTGAAGTCCACAAGTCTTAAGGCAGTCAAGGTAGGAGATCCCTGCTCTATAGTATTATTTAATAGTAAAACATACTTACTTCAGTGTAAATCACATGGTCAGTTTTAACAATATAATTAATAGCCTGGACAACTAGAGTATCATTAGATTTTGAAGAGGAGAGGGAGATTCAGTTCTTTCATTGTCCAGCTCTGTCCTTAATAACATATCTCTCTCCACACCTTCCCATTGCTATTTTTATTGACAGAAAAAAATCTAATATTTTAGAAGATTCCAGGCTTGGTGAGTGTGGGGACTGTGCGAGAGAATGAAATTATGCTTGAGCTGTTTTGAAGAAAGATTGTTTTAAAAATTATTATATTGATTTTCCATCACATTTAAATATTAAATATAGGAAAGTAAGCAGCAGACTGCATGTGCATGAGTAATTATGGCTATTGATTGGAGAAATTTATAGAATTAGTACCATAAAAACAATTACTAGAAATTATGTCTGGATACTACAAACCATGTAAGAAAAAGACTATATGTGGCTGTCCTTAATAATTACAGACCCTTTGTGGTAACAGCTACTGAAATAAAAATATCAAAAAACAAATTTTTAATTCATGCATCAGTTGCACAAGCTTCAAAGTATTGACCAGTATTTTATCATGACCATTCAACTCCATGTAAGTAAATTGACTTTTGGGTTAATGTTCAGACATTCTTGTACAAAAACTGTCAAATATTGCTTGTGACATAGCTCCATAGACATCAATAGGATGTTGCTTTTGTAAATAGGACACAGAAACTACTCCTGGTATCTAAGGTCTGACTTTGGCTGGTTGTTAGCTATACACTTAGTTATGTTATCTTATCTGTTTGTTTAAACATAGAGCATATATCCATGACTGGAACAGTTCCAAACAAAATACAATATACTGGATTCTACAAAGTAAAGCACAAATGTATGAGACATTAGAAACTCTGGTTACATCAAGGTCTTCCAAAGAAATAAACTATTTTGCAAAAACCAATTGCTGCAGCTACTGTTCTAGTCCATCAGGAAGTCATCCTTTGTTCACGGAAGAATCTACAACTACTGTTAAGACATTTTGTATCTGGATTTATAGAGACCAATCCAGAAGCAACGCAGAACAGTCAATGTAGAATAAATCTGAAGCAGTTGTGGAATCTTATAGCCAAAGCCAGAAAGTTTAATTTCTCAAGTGTTGGAGCCAATTGTAAAAGTACCATCATCTCTTTTCTATAAGTATTTTGTTTATCTAGGTCCTAGGGAAAAAACATGACAGGCAAAAAAGAAAATATTCCTTGTTCATCAGAAGGGGTCATATTTTCTCTAACCATTATTGCACAAAGATAACTGTGAACAGCACATTCCCTAACTATAGTTGAAGTGGTTAAAGAACCTGCCCATTTCTGTTATTCAACACAACAATTCCAAATTTCCAACTATTTTTCATCTTGGCAGTTTAATTTTTTTTTTAAGAAGATGAATCCTTCATGTGGCTATCCAACACTAAAGTAGCATTCCAAATAATAATAAATAATTTTTTTCATAGCAGCTAGAATTGCTTTCCATTACTATTCCTTCTCCCTACCTTATAAGCATGTGAGCCTTAGATATATACTGAACAGAAGGATATAAATTAGGGACAACAAAAATTCCATTTAGTCTAAACTGAATTATATTAAACTAAAGGCAATGAAATTAAACCCTTAAAACATTAGAGACACATTTCAATTAAGAAAATGGCATTTCTTTGAAATGTCAATCAAAACATGCTACATTTTAATGTTAATAGAATTACATTGAAAAGAAATGGGATTTAAATTAAAATGAAATCGATGAAATTGAGTCTAGTATTAATTGCTACACACAATACTGGATTTGGTAAACAAAGTGAAGTTCATTGTCTAGAGAAAAGGGCTTAATACTCTTGGTTTTAAAATGTTTTAAAGTCTGAACATAAGAGGACAAATGCATAACCAAACTTAATTTTCCTTAGTAAAATAGCTTTTTTTTAAAGGTTGATATTGCCATGTTTTCCATTAATTGAACAGGATGCTCATACTTGTCTTCAAAAGCATATATCACTGTCCTAACAAAAGAAAGGGCATCTGATCATGAAAGACCCCCACAAGGGAACAGTATCAGTCAACTACTCACCAATAAGCTGCTTCCCACAATATGGAAAATTCTATCAAGGCATTATAGCCCTCAAGCTACAGGACCATATGGGTCAGTACATGGGTACAGCTCAGAAGGATTTTGGGAATAATACCAGAGGCTCAAAACCTCACTTGGTCATACAGTGGATAGAGCAGTCATCCATAACTCAAGGTCTAAGCAAATCAATCTGAGCACAGCCTGGATTGACTACAGGAAATCCTATGACTCAATGCTATATACGTGGATCTGTGAATGCCTGAAGCTATACAAAATCAATAGAACACTAAGAACTTTGCTGAAGAACTCAATTGGAACTGTGAAAAATAACACCAGAAGTCAACTCAAGATAGCTCACACAACTAGCCATCAAGTGCAGCATAATATGCTAATTGGTGTTCTACACCTCAGCCATCTATTGGGTTGGATACCAGATAGATACCAGATCTATCAGATTCAGACACCAGAATGGATTGCAAGAGCTACAAAATTCACTCTTTGTCAAGGTTCCGACCAGTGCCCTAATGCAATTAAGAGTCTCAAGCCATCTGGCAATAAAAATACAGCCTTTTATTAGGAGCACCATGTCAGCATTACCTAGGTGAAGCCAACACTGACTTCACCCCCTTCATGCGTTGCCTCTGACCCTGTTTTCCCCTTCCCTCAAAGTGTATCACCAGTCACATTCCCCCATGGGGTAACTTCGTGGGTTGTGGAAGTCACTCCCTCCAAGCACTGCTGGTATCCAGTGAAGATGGCCTTGACTTGCTTAGTCAGACTGAATCCTTTTATGACTGAGAAGTAAATTCCTTGGTGCAGCTGCGAGGCGTGATTTCCCATCCTCCTTTCTATGGCACCTCGGGAGCGGGTCAGGGACGCTTCACGAGTTGACACTGTTACTTGTCATGTTTCTATTTTAAGATTCTGGAGAATAGACAGTAAGATGATGATGCTTCTAAGTACAAATAACATAATAAAAAGGCAGAATGGGAAGACAGAATAAAAGTTTTGTTCAGGAAAGGCTCAGGTTGAGTTATTTCATATAAGAAAGAAATCAGGAAGAATAAAAAGGGAGACAACTTTTCAGAAAATGTATGTCTCTATTAATAATAAGATTTCAAAATATAAGTAGGTTCATACATAGTAAGCCTGTTATGGTTAATGAATCAAGACCAGGTACCTTGAAATAAGATGGGTGGCCTATAAATTTAATAAATAAACACCTTCAAATGTTATCTGACCAGCCAATGAGATAGAGTTCCTATTTGATACGAACCATCATGTAATATGTTTGATTTTGGCTTAATATGTTATATGTACAGCTATTACGGGTTGTAAAGTATTATCTACGACCTAAGATACTGAGCTGTCGTACTAGATCAGGCCTGGCTCATCTAGGCAGCCTTTCATACCGTGGTGTGATGGAAACTGGAGAGCACCAGCTCGCCAGACGTGATTGTTACATTTTCTGGAATTTTGTATGTCAGATGAGAAAATGCCTAACACATTGGCCAGCTGTTGTGAAGTAGCAGTGGAGCCAGGAGAACCAGTTCTTAAAGATTAACCCGCACACCACTTGCTTCCTTCTTGGGTGACCCACCAGGTTCATCTAGAAGTTTACAAACAGGAGATCAAAGCAGCCCTTTTCTCTTGTGCGTATATGTTGGTAGATTGCCCCAGGCCTGGAGGCAGCACCCAGCCATCATGGTAATATAGCAATTGATAAGATCTATTCTCTAGCAAGTTGTGTAGTCTTCTTTGAAGCCATTTTGAAAACTCAGCCAGGTGTGTGTATGTGTGTGTGTGTTCGATTGGGTTAAATAAACTATTTCTGAGCATTTGGGAAAATGTTATTCTAAAGCATGAGAATATAACAGTTAGCTAAAGTAGTAGCCATTCCAAGAAAGAAACAATGATAACTAGGAATCTTCCCATATGAAACAATTATGCAATTACTTAGCTTATTTGTAAAATTTGATGCAGTTGGATGAGTTAGAGACAATAACCCTTTCTTAGACACATCCTTCTCATATTTCCCATTTCTGCTTCTTCCCACTTTTTTTTAAATGAAAAAAGAAAATTGCTCAGGCAGGAGAAAGATGAGGGCTGCAAGATACCTTTTGACTAGTAAAAGCACCACTCTATTCAGAAACACCTTAGGTATAAGACTTTCTTTAGAATAGAATGCTAATTTGTCAAAGGTCTGTCCTCACCTGAAGTTTATAGAGCAACATAGTATCCTGTCAGCGTTGTTCCCCTCATGATTACATAACATTGGCCTTACCTCACCCCAACTCGTGATTTACAGTCTTATGCTACTTAAGATGTAGAAATAAAAATAGGTCTTTTCTCCACTCCTGCTCCACCACAGCAGTAAAAGGTGCAACAATAATTACATGTTGTCACCATTATCTTGGAGTGGGGTCAAGTGAGAGAATGAGTAGAGGTATATTTGAGGAGTGCTAGGAAGCATAGGCTGCTCTTCCTCTTTGCTCACTAGTTAATCTCCACGGCTACTATTTTCAGAAAATGTATGTCTCTATTAATAATAAGATTTCAAAATATAAGTAGGTTCATACATAGTAAGCCTGTTATGGTTAATGAATCAAGACCAGGTATCCCTGTTCCAACTCTCTGTGTTTCCTGAGTTCTTGTAATTCTCACTTCCTTGCCAAGATATTCTGTAATTACCTCTAGAACACCAAATATTTATTTTACCCTAAACCAAAACCAAGGGCTTCCATCAATTTTCTCTCTTTGTTTTTTCTTGCTGAAAAGAAACAAAGAAAAAGATGCTATCTCCATTGAAGTTTACAATTGTCTTTGTTCTTATGTTCATTCCATAAAGGAAAAGTTTCTCTGTAGAGAAATATATTCTCTGTAGGTTTCTATCCCATATATAGGTATAGAGAGAGCTAAGTCAGACTGAGTCCCATCATAAAACAGACATAAACCAATTCATTACGTGTAACTTCTATGCAATTTTCCCTACAAATCTATAATTTTGTGTCACTACCAGAATGGTAGGCAACATAGGCCAGAAAAAGCTAACATATCAAATCATCCTTGTGGTTAAGTTAACATGTTTACAGAAAGCAAAGTATATAGAATTTGAAATCTTTTCTGGTTCTGGCAGAACTTCATTCTCATAAGACAATAATACTCTTCTAAACTTCAGGCCCTAAAATTGTATGAAAGGAGATGAAGTTGTCTCAAGTAGACATTCTGATACAATGCTTTTGTTCTATACTATCCAATATAAGTGGATAAAGTGGATTAAGTGGGTATAATAAATGGATTTCTCATGGTCTCATAAAATCTTCAGAACAGGACAAATAACACTGAGGTTGAGAATGTGTGTTTTCTCTGGAAAAGGGCAAACTCCTTATGGCTTGAAATAAAATGCTGGAAGAGAAAAAAACTTCAGGTTTAAATAAGATTTATTTATTGTACTTATTTACTATGCCTCTATCCTGTCTTCTCTCCAAGGCATTTCAGTGGATATGCAAAACTCTTTCTTGTCCATTGTAACCTCATAACAATCCTGTGAAGTAAGCTAAAATAGTTACCCCAATCAGCTTCATGCTAGAGAGGCATTGTTGGGAAGGGCTTCCCACAATCTCGTATCATGTCTAACCCCATGCTTCTGTTTCACAGGAAAAACTTCCAAATCACTAGCAAAGCATGGTAAAGTCTAGTAAGAATCCTCAAGTTTAACCCATCTTAAACTTGTTAGCCTTTTCAGATGCCATACATTTCTCATTTTATATATTGAAATACTCACAAATGAATATAGTCCAAAAATATTTATATACCTCCTTGAATAAATTTTAATCGGATAACATATTTTCCTGATAAATGTCAAAAGCTTTTGGTTAAAAGAATATCATAGGCAACTTAGGTTCAGCGATTTATTGAATTAAAATGTGAATGCATTATTGGACTACCCACTAGAGGGCATGGATTGCTTTTTAAAAGGCTCAGTTAATTCAGTTTCTAGTTACAAACACAAAAAAAACCCCTATCATAGCAAAAACAGCAAATCTTTAGCAGTATAAAATTAACAGATATCTAAAGACTAACTGATAGATGATTGTACAGTTTATCAATATATCAAACCCATGAAATCTTATCCTTGATTAGTAAATAAAGATAGGAAGGTGCGTGTGTGTGTGTGACAGAGAGAGAGACAGACAGAGAAACAGATAGAGACAGAGGTGGGGGGGTCTAGAACATCAAAAAGTGAAGATTGCAGATTTGATCGTGTGAGCCTTGCCCCTTTTTTACATTCTTAGTATGCATAATGCCCATAAAAAAGATATGTGACTTCATTCTCAGCTTCGGTCTTTACTTTATGAAGATTGGGGAGGGATTCTTCTTAACCATGTAGAAGATGACAGATAACTTCACCATTGCCTGCCTCGTTGATGCAATCATCCTATGGCTGGTTTTGCCTGTATTCCAAAAATTTTAGGTGAACCATCAATTTGTAAATGAATACACTAAGGACTAAGTAATAAATAATATGCTGTGGTTGCTGGATGATATTAATGGATAGTTGTGGGTTCAATCTCTCTCCAAACTCGACGCTTTATTTCTTGGGCAAACTGGCGACTGTAAAGAAGGAACAACCACTGTCTGTTAACAGCCTTATGCCACTTTGTTCCAATCTTTCTTAAAATAAAGTGTCCACTTGAGGTGAGCTCAGCTATTCATTTCTAATCAGAGGACTGCTTGGGAAACATTTGGATGGTCTCAGGCTGCTGTGCCAATGCCTCTCTGGCCTTTGGAAGAAACATCTTCTTTCTCACCTTGTTTTCATTTTGTCTGGCCCTCTAATAAAACAACACAAATGAGAAATCCAATTACTTTTTAAGTTGTAAACATCCCTTAGCTTAGACCCTACCCTGAAAAGGAAGTCCTCAGCCAACCAGTGGGGCGTAAATGGAAAAAAGAAAGGCTAGAAGCATATTGTAATTCTGCAGGATCTCTGCTTGTAAAAGGTATATTGTTATGAATGGCAAATCTTTCCTAGATTCATCCAACCGAGCTGCAGAGATGAATGTGAGCACCAGTTGGGCTGTCATCAGACTTCTGTAGGCAGAGCTCAAGTCCAGAAAGGATGAGGAGTGATCTGGACCAGTCCTCTCACCCCAAAAATTCCAGCTCTGCCCAGGTAAGACCTTTTCATGAGTTTGGAGAATCTCATTAGTTTTGTGGGCACTGCATCAATGGGATGTAGTGGCTCTCAGTGGCTAAGACGCTGAGCTTGTCAATCAGAAAGGTCGCCCGTTTGGCAGTTTGACTCCCTAGCACCACATAATGGAGTGAGCTCCCGTTACTTGTCCCAGCTTCTGCCAACCTAACAGTTTGAAAGTATGTAAAAATGCAAGTGGAAAAATAGGGACCACTTTGGTGGGAAGGTAGCAGTGTTCTGTGCACCTTCCATGTTTAGTCATGCCAGCCACATGACCACAGAGATGTCTTCGGACAGCGCTGGCTCTTCAGCTTTGTAACAAAGATGAGCACCGCCCCCTAGAGCCAGAAACGACTAGCACATATGTGTGAGGGAAACCTTTACCTTTATCTTTAGATTTGCGATTTGCAAACCATGCTTTACTATAACTTGAACAAACTCAGCCAGTGGCCTTATTCAATACTTTATTGTTCAAGTAATCCTTGCTTTGCACAATATGCAAGCAAATTAGCACTTACAATTATAATAAAGGACAAACCCATATTATTCTCAGATAGCTACATTAGAATACTTAGTTATGACCATGGCTGGGTTTACACATTGCACTAAGCCAGGATTTTTAGCTAGTTTGACTTGTTGGGCAAGCACATGGCATTAAACTATAAAATATGTCTTATTAACTACAATGTTGTGATCATAAATGATAATCAGCACAAACCAAATTAAAAACATTTTCACTTAGTGCAGAGTGTAAATACAGCCACTTCACAGCGCAGACTGCAAAATTCCTAGATTATAAAGCTGTGTTCACACAGCACATTAGTTTAAAAATAAAGTTGACTTGTTTGCATACTGTGCAAATTCAGGCAATTGGTAAACTTTATTAAACCACAAATTGATGTGTTATCTGAAAGCCAGACTTATTTTGTGAATTAACCTGTGGAGGATTATCAAGTTTTAACTCATTTTAATTACTCTACTTGAGATTTAGATGGCCTGTCGCCCACCACGAGAACAGATGCTTTAAAATATAAGAGAATATAGTACAATACACATTTTATTAAAATATTGCCTTCATTTCCAATCTACATTTTGCATATTCCACAATAATACATATCCTGTACTTTTTGGAATGACTTCAAAGTCAAGCAAAGTCATGCAGCAATGGCCCCTGGGAAAAACAGCTTGATATAGCATATAGCACATTTAACACAGGTGGGAACAAATGTTGCCTGGTTCAGTGCATCAGAGGACATTAAATTACAGGAGAACTGGAACGGGACACTCTTGTTGACTATTAAATCCACAGGATCTGTGCCTTCTTTCATACTTGATAGATTAGGGATCAACAGTCATATAAATACCAAATACTGAACTGTATAGCAGCTCTGGTTCCATTTTTTTAAATAAATCCATACTCCTGAATTAAATTAATCTACTTCCAAAAGGATTTCACAGATTCAAACTGCAGTTGTGTGTTTTCTCAAAAAATGTGAGGAGGGGGAGATTAGAGGAATCTTCTTTTAATGTTTCCCCATCATAACACTCAAAACACCTAGAACTAGGTAATGGTGGCATCATCAAGTTAGTATTAGAAGAGATGAATGTATGTAAGAAGTAGAGAAAACATAACGTGGCAGATGTTCCCCCGTTTAAGGGACCTTCCAGTTGTATCAACTCTATTCCCTCTATATATATAACTCTATTATCCTCAGCCATTCCTGTAGGCTGTCCAATTGAGGAAGGCTGACCTGGGTGCTGATCCTTCTAGAGGTGAGGGTGATAAAATGGAGTCAGATAAGCAGGGCGAAGGAAGGAAGGGAAGGCCCCTCCTCCTGCTGCTGCTGCAGCAGCCACCAAGGGAAAGGAAGCTGCTGTTGGAAAGAGAAGATTGGCCGAGGCATAAGATGGAAAAGTCTGGTAGGCCAAGGAGCTAGGCCGTGGTGGGCTGGGACTGCTACTTCCTGCTGCTGGGGTCACAGCATTGTTGTTTCCTGGTTGGATCAGACCATCAATTCCGGGATTTTGTTTCTTCCACTTTGTCCTTCGGTTCTGAAACCAGATTTTGACCTGCGTCTCCGTCAGGCTGAGAGACAAAGCTAGGTTGAGGCGCTCACACACGGACAGGTATCGTGTAGCCCTGAACTTGTTCTCCAGAGCCACAAGCTGCTCGTAGGTAAAGGCTGTCCTGGCTCGTCGAGGCTTGGCACAGTTGGGCTCCACTCGGCGCCGTTTGGACAATCTTGGTGAGTTGGGTTCATCCAGGTCCGAGGAGGAGGAAGAGGGAGGGAAGTCAAGGGAGTGGAGGGAAGCAGGTCTCCCCACTGGGGTGAGGTGGTTCCTCTCCCGGTCTGATTCTTCTTGTTCAGATGCCTCCAGGGTGGCTGTATCACTTTCTCCTCTTTCTCCATCAAAGTTTACATCTACAAAACATAAAACAGCATTGATGGCAATGATGGAGTCCTTGATTGCACCTGACCTGTCTAACTATTGCTTTCTGCCTGAAAGCTGAATTGGCATGCAGTTCAACATATGCTTCAGGTAGGAAGTCTTTCCTTCATTATATATATATAAGTACCCGCGAAAACTTAAGAAAACAAATATATATATATTTTTGAAAGAATATGTGGAACAGATGGTATAGATAATAGAATCAGATACAAGCAGAAAAAGATGGGTGGATAAGTAACAAGTCTGAAAAAAAACAAATGAATAGATATTTATAATACATTTTCAGAAGATGAGCAGAGTACTTTTCTAGGAGTCAGAAATTCAGAAACATATGCCAGAAGAAGAAGGGCATTGACCTGAAGCGTTAATATTAATTACACTCAGCAAAAATCAATGCTTCTGAACATATCCAGAGCAAACTCAAGAATTGGCCAGTTCCCACATTTAGAAAAAGAAAGGTGCAGAGAAATTCAAGTAATGCACCTTCCAGCTTTGTTTGATCCCCCATCTCTCCTTTTTCTCCTTCCTGTCTCTTTCATTTCTGTCTCTCTCATCTCCCTCTCTTTCTTTCCTTCAACTCTTTCTCATCTCTTTCTCTCATCTCCCTCTCTCTCTCATTTCTCTCTCATCTCTTTCTCTTCCTCATCTCTTCCTCATCTTTTTCTCTCTCATCTCCCTCCCTCTCATCTCTCTCTCTCTCTCTCTCATTTCTCTCTTGCTCTCTCATCTCCCTCTCTTTCTCTCCCTCATCTCTTTCTCCCTCATCTCTTTCTCATCTCCCTCTCCCCTCCCGTGTGTCTCTCTCTCCCTCTCTCTCTCTCAATGTGACCAAAATTTGAAAGTAAAATATACATAATGCTATTTTTAAGGTAAACTTACAATTCCATCAAACTTTCTGAAATTCTAGATAGCTTTTTCCAATCAGAGAAATAAGAAAGCTAATTTGATGAAATTGGGAGAAGATACAGTTAAATATTATTAACATTATTAAGTATTGGTCAAAAATGTTTTAAAAACTGAGTAAAGATGTGGGATTGTTGGGTTTTTTTTCCCCCTCCTTGCAAGAAGAAGTGAATCCGGCTCTTAAACCCCCCCCCACACACACACACACACACCTCCCTCTTTTTCTCTTCCCCGACCTAATAGAGTTTCAGATTTGTGAAGGGGCGGATCGATACATGTCATCTATTAAAGTTAAGTTTTAATCGAACAATATGAGGATCAGAGCAGGTCGGGAAAGAGATTTGAAGTCGGCACCTGCAAGCTGTGGGAAGGAGATACGCGGCAGTCGGTAATAGGATATCGATCAAGGGGGAGCGAAGACATCCTCTCGTGGGGGGAGACCACAGGAACAATTATCTGGCTTGTCCTTTCCCGATGCCAATCAGGCTCCGAGGGCCGCCTTTGCCTACCAGCCCGGGCAGGGTGAGGGGCTCTGAGAGCCTCAACTTTCGCTAACCGGTTCGCTGCTCGCCCTTCTCCCGCGGTCTCTGAAAGGAGACCGCAGTCCGGGCCCAAGGCTGGGTCGCGTTCCCCGACATGCGGCAAAGGGCTCTGCTTCCCCAGGCGGGGCCAGACCTCTTATCCGCAGCAGCTCCAACTCAGCAAAGTACAGTAGACCCGGCAGGGGCCGCGAAGAAGAGCAGGGCAGAAGAAGAAGACTTTTTAAGAGAGAGAGAGAGAGAGAGAGAGAGTGTATGTGTGTATGAATGTATGTATGTAGCTTCTGAGTGGAGCGGATTTTCCACGCCCCGTTGAATCCCGGGATCTCCTTTCAGCTAAAGCTAAGCTGGCGAGCAGCACTTAAATGGGCTTCCTTTTTAAAAAAAGAGCCATTGAGGTCGACCGGTTCTTATTTAATTTGTTACGGGCGATCTTTCTCCCCCTTCCCCCGCCCCCATTTCAATTTTAGCCGCTGCCCGTCGGGAGGAAATCCACAGTGCTGTCAAAAATCCTGCTGGATTACCTCGTGGCGTGCTGTCCAGCTTCCAGTCTCTCTCTCTCTCTCTCTCTCTCCTCCTCCCTCCCTCCCCGCCCCCCCTTTTCTTAACTTCATTCAAACCCCGCATATATTTTATTACGGAAAATAGGTCACTGGCGCAGGACTTCAGTTCCTATAACCTCCCCTCCCCCAGTCAGCCCTGCTGGCTGCGGAGATGGGGCTTGTAGTCCGAGGGCGTCAGGTTAGGGGGGAGGGGGAGGCTGTCTAATATCCGAAAGACACGCTAAGCAAAAGCGACCTGCCGGTTCCAAAGTGCGGCAGAGAAGGGGCCTGCGCTCCTCCACAATCTCCAGCAGGCAGCCGGATCGCATTCCTTCCCCCACCCCCAACCCCCACCGCCACCCGCGGCCGCAGTCGCCATCGTGGGGTCCCGCTGTCAGGAAGCGATCCCGGGAAAGGCGATCGCGGGAGGCGGGCGACAGTCCCTGAACAGACGAAAGGGTTGACCTTTTTTTGGGGGGGGGGGTGGAGGGGTCTGGCCAGCCTCTGTGGCTTTTGCTACGGAGCCTTGGGAAAGCTGCAGGCCTTGGATGTCCAATGGACCTTTGGAAGCCCCGTTTGATCCTTTCCTGGGACGGAAGAACTCGGGACGGCAAGGGAGAAGGGAAAGCGAAAGCAAAGAGGGAAGAGAGGGAAGGAGCCGGGATCTCATTGAAACCGAGGAACGCGGCACCTACCCTGCGAAGAAGCCTCGACCTTGCTCCTTCGGCGCTCGGATTCCAGTTCAACTCTTCCCAAACTTTTCCCCCGGTCTCCCCGCGCCCGTGGCTCGTTCTCCCGCCCCCCAGCCGCCGAAGGGCTTTTCCGGTTGAATTTCTGCGGATCCAGGATGTCGAGGATGGAAAAGGAGATTTTCGAAGGGAGAGGGGGCCCTTTGGCCCCGCTGTCCGGACAGTCCGGCATCCCCCCTCCGAGCTCCGAGGATGGCTGCGGTGGCCCAGGACGCACGGCTGGATTCCGGGGAGGAGGCTGGCCATAAGAGGCCGGGGGTCGCCTTCGGGTGAGGCGAGCGAGCCTGGACTTAGAAGATACATTACTCGTGTCTAAGGAAGAAGGAGGGACGGAGGAGGAGGGTCCATCCTGGACAAGGGAACGGGGCTGCGATTGGAGGGAGGGGGCTGCCTGCCTAACTGCCTCGTTCATAGTAGTAGGTAGGTGTTGTGATTACTATTATTTTGCGTGTCTGTCCAAGCTCGTAGAGAAAAGCACGCCGGTTATTGGGGACAGACTGCAGCTTCTTCTCTCCCCGCCCCCGCCCCGTGTGAAATGATAGCAAAATTTAATGGTGCAATTCTCTATGGGAACTAAATCCAGCTGAATTGAGCAAGATTTATTCCCAGGTAGATTATATACAATTCCAGCCCAGCCCAAATCATTTAAAGTTTCCCCCCTCCCCCCCAAGAATTTTTGATCTCTTTCTCTAGGATAAAACAGGAGGGATGGAGAATTCTAACCTGGTCTAACTACTGCTGGGTTGTGAACAAAAGACAAGCGCTTTGAGTTAGTTGGTTTCGAAGAGTTTTACAGCATATGCAGAAATTTTTTAACGTGTAAAATGGGCAAGAAAAAAGCTATGAGCTAAAAATGGATGCTTCATGAAAACTTTTAGGCTGATGATTTGGGGGCACATAGATGTACCCGGCATTGTGACTTTTATGTGAATTCACTTAATCGTGAGATGAACACTGTCAAACTATTTACTAAGTCTGCATTACTATTAATCTTCCCATCCTTCTTTTCACCCATCTCCTCCCACTTATGACTGTATGACTATAACTTGGTTGCTTGTATCCTTACAATTTTTTAAATTAACTGTTTCCTAGTATGATTTGAGTCCTTATTGTACCCTATGACTATTATTAAGTGTTGTACCTTATGATTCTTGACAAATGTATCTTTTCTTTTATGTACACTGAGAACATTTGCACCAAGGCAAATTCCTTATGTCCAATCACACTTGGCCAATAAAGAAGTCTATTCTATTCTATTCTATTCTATTCTATGAAACAAATAAATATATAATCTGTCTCTCCAGTTATTCAGATTATTGGGTATCCAGACACTGTAATGTTATGCTCCTAGAGCAAGCCCAGCTGAAATTGAGAGCAGGTACTTCTCAAAAGACATACAGGTGTGTATTCTCAGTCCTACTGAAATCTTCCAAAATTGTTCCAAAATTAACAGGCAGAAGTTCAAACTGTGAGCCCTAGGATGCTTTCAGGTGAGGTTTTTTTTCATGCAGTTTGCTTTACCTTGTTCACAAAGGTCCAGGCGATCTTGCCTTCCTCTCTCTTTTTCCACCTGTTTTCTTCTTAATAAAAAATGAATCAGATTAGTTTGCATATTACAATAAGTCATGATGTTATTTATTTATTTTGGCAACTTAGTATGATGTATTTAGGCAGACAAATTACTAAACTTACAGTTTAGGGTAGTATTTTTCAACATTAGAAACTTTAAGATGTGTGGGCTTCAACTCCCAGAATTCCCCAGCCACCCATGCTGACTGTAGGATTCTGGGAGTTGAAGTTCACAAATCTTAAAGTTTTTAAGGCTGAGAAACACAGGCTTAGGACAATGTGTGAATCCAGCAAATTACTACCATCATTTCCTTGATAGCATTGAAAGTAGGGGAGACACACAAATGTGCCCCACGGCTAAGAGAATAAGAGCCATTCTTTCTTCTTTTTTTTTGTCAAGCGATTGTTAGATAATTGTTAGATAACAGGTATAAGTTAGTTGGTTATGAATACATGAAATGGATACGAATAAGAAAAAAAAACCACAATAGGACAGAGAAGGTAGGCACGTTGGTGTGCTTATGCACGCCCCCTTTTTCTCAGGACTGATGCCAATAAGTTTGGTACACTAAATTATTTCAAATTTTTTCAAAAATTAAAGCATTATTTTAAGATAAATGTGTCATAGGTTAACACAGGTTTTAGTTAGGCAAAATACAAGAAAAGTCTAAGCAGTATAATTTTTAAAAGGCCTCTGTCAGTGAGCGGTGTGAGACTCTAAATTTCAAAGGGATGGTAAAAGTACCCACACACTGAAAGATTATAACAAGATTTATTTGTTAAAAAAAAAGATTGCAGTACACATCTGTGAATATACACTAATAATGGTTTATCAGTTTCAGGTGAACGTTAGATCTGCTTCCACTATAATCTTTGAAGTGATGTGAGGTCAGGAAAAAACGTGGTCTATTTGTGGTTTGTGCCTAACAGGGCTATCAAATATGTACATCGATACGAGGCCTACATGATATTTTTATAGCCGAAGTTCTGAATACAGTCCGACATAACTTGATTCTGGAAAATTTTCCTATGCTAGATTTCCATGCTTAAGCTATCTTGCGGGGCATATCAAAAAGTTTTTTTTAAAAAAAATCACATTTAAACCAGTGCTGTACTACAGATTGCAGCCTCCATTAGGAGGAGTGAAGAACTTGTGACCCTTTAAGGAAGTGCATGTCCTACACATCTCTACAGATTTATTCTATGAAGTAAATCCCACAGAAATATTAGCATTTCACTGAATTCTATGGAAACCTATCGCATAAAATAAATGTGTATACTGCAGCATATTTATCATTTTCTGTGGTAAAAGCATTTATGGTCCCTGATTTATTTTTAAAGAATAGTTCACGATTCTTAATCATTGTACAAAAAGGATGGGCAATGGCAACAACTAAATCTTTTATAACTCTTGGATACCTGCACTCCCCAGGAGTATTATGAAATTACAGTTTTCTATCATTCTGAGGCAGGAAATATATTCACACTGACTGTAGACTAAGACGAGGGCCTTTTTTTTTTTTTAAAGAAAGGACTGATTATTTAAGAGGACTGATTCCTCTTAAAAGGAATACATATACAAGATTGTGAGTTAACACTTCACATCCCCTAACCGCCCATCTATCCCTCCAATGGAAAAAGAAAGATTAACGCAAATTTTAGAATAAATTCATCTTTAAAAGATTCAAAGATTCAGAATTATAATCATTAAAATCAGTGCAAGGTATGTATTTTGATCTGCAAGGCAAAAAAGAGGAATTTCTAACTAGTTCTTGAAAACAGAGCCACTTTTTTAGACCATATTGGCTCCTACTATTGCTCAATTATTTATGATTCCCGGATAAAAGAAAATTCCCTTTTCACATATATTGAAAAGGAAAAGAAAGAAGTTAGCCATTATTCTACATAGTAAGTGGTAAATCATTTTTTCAGTCATTCATTCCAGGTTAATTGATGCCAAAGTTGAAATTAGGGACATATCCTACTGCTGATAGTGAAGATTTAGAATTCGTCTTCCTGTTGGTTTTCCAAAAGGTTACAGGCCTGACTGTTGTCTACCAACCTGTTTAAATGAAAAAGAGAACTATTTTCAAAACTCTGGTAGAATAGCTTTGGCAGTAAAATAATTTTTTTACAAATGCAGATGCAAGCTGTAGTTGGGAAACCTTGGTGGGCTAAGACATTCAGAATTTGAAAGAAAAAAACGGAATTTCAAAGCACTCCTCTGATCTAGAGAAACAACTAAGGAGCAAGAAAATCTCTTGCATCGTCTCCACCCACTCACATCTTCCATTACAATGCAGTGTCATAATGTGGTACTGGCAGCTCATGGTCGGTCATTTTTCAAAAGATAGAAGGTTTTCAAAACTTAAATGTTTCATTCAAAAATTGCACTGGAAGGCCAATAATTTCTCATTTTTTCTTCACCACGGGACAATAGAGCAGTCACTAGGATTGTTAGCAGGTATGGAATAAATTTAGAAGGAGAAAATTACCAACTTGGAGTTTTAGGTCTGTCAGCCCTCACTTGATGAGTCATTAAAAAGAGGTATTCCTTTAGTTCCTATGCTCCTCAAACTGTAACATGGTTTATTGGTTCTGGCATTATATAATGTATGAATCCAGCTAAATTTGTCTCCATTCTTACTCTGGAACTTTGCCAAACACTCATGTTTGGAAATAATGTTTTATTTAGGACATTTTGTCCCATCATTAGAGCATGGCAAGTATTTACAGAAGCAGAACAAATTTGTCATGATGGAATAAACATTCTGCAGATCTTGAATTTAGCTAAATGTGATCCATTATAGTCATGCAGCTTTGATTATAATTGATAAATATTCTGAATGTTCCAATTTTTTTCAGTGTGATGGTTGTATTTTATAATATCCTTTTCAATTACAAGTTGTAGAAATTTTAGAGCACACATTCATGTCCAAAACATCAAATTATCTCTGATAAGTTTGCTGAAAATGTGGAACACCACACACACGCACACAATCCCTTTCTTCTTCTTCTTTTCCACAAGACCACAGGATCTTGTGAATGGTATCTTATTACATATTTTGGACACTTTAAAGAATATTGCAAATATTCTAATAAGCAAAACTCTTAATTAATTTAGCAGATGTTGATGGGAATAGGGCAGGAGCAGCTGGCCTCTCAAAAGAATATGCCACATTCATTCCCATTATTATGTAAATTATACAGATACCCCCCCTACATATTCTGATGTTTTACTTTCAGTGAAACTAGCCTTTGGTCCCCAAGATAGGGATGGGAAAACATCAGCTTTTGGAATCTCCTTTGTTTAAAAAGAAAGAAAGATGAAATCCATGAGTGGAGCCTACTGAACAGGGATCATATTTATAAAACTCTGACCCCAAGAATTTCTTTTGACTATCAATACTAAACTGAAAACACAGTTCTTCCACTTGAAAAACTAGTCCTGAAAACATCCAGAAATCAGTTGCTAAATTCTGTAATCCCCACTCCTATGCATACATTGCACGTTACTGCATTAAACCCATTAGGATCAAATTTGAAACATGGTGTGAATATAATCAAAATAACTATTATTTAACACACAATGAATGGAGCAAATCAGCTAATATGAGATGTGTATTTACCATTGTTCAACTTCAGCCAATAGTATTTATTTGGTAAGCCCTGATCCAGCACATTGGATTCGTACATCTGCCCTTTTAAAAATTTCAGATTGGTTCTGTGTATGCTTGCATATGTCTAAGGCCACTGAAAGTAATGGTCAAAGAAGATTGCCTAATTATTAACTCAATGTTAGTAATGTATAAAGAAATAATTTTGCTTAAAAAATAAATGAAGTACTTAATTTCAACAGGTAGGAAATTTATTTTATCTTGGAAAATCTAATTCGCCACCTATTCACACACGGCAATTCTAGGAAGCTTATAAGAAATAAAAACACAATATAAAAGGATAATCATCATCATCATCATCATCATCCATCTTCGGCAAAAACACACACTCATATCAGTCATTCAATGGGCTCCATCCCATTCTGGGTTCCCCAGTCCCACTGGCAAAACCACATCTTCAAGATGTTCCGAAAGAGTGTCACAGTGAGGGCCAGTCTAATTTCCAGAGGGAAGACATTCCAGAGGGAGGGAGCCACCATGGAAAAGACCGTTCTTTTGGGCCCTGCAAGATGTACCTCCCTAGGAGAAGGGACCTGCAATATTCCTTGCCTCTCTGCTCTAGTGGGTCAGGTGGATGTGACTGGCAAAAGATGGTCCCTCAGATAACCTGGTCCCAAGCCATGAAGAGCTTCAAAGGTGACAACCAGCACCTTGAATTGCACTAGGAAGCAGGAGAGGTGACATGTAAACAACGAAGTTTGTACAAAACCATGTGGGCCACTGCATTTTGAAACAACTGGAGCTTCCAGATGCTTTTCAAGGGCAGCCCAGAGTAGGGTAGCCCAGGGCATTCAGCAGGTTCTGATCAGTTCTGGAGAACCGGTAGCGGAATTTTGAGTAGTTTGGAGAACCGGCAAATGCCACCTCTGACTGGAGATTTCACAGTATCTTTCCCCTGCCATGCCCACAAGCCACACCCACAGAACCGGTGGTAAAAATAATTTGAATCCCACTACTGGGGCAGCCCTGTGTAGAGCACGTTGCAATAGTCTAGGAAATGCTTTTCCAGTGAAGATCAAGTATTTTAACTAACTTCTTTGCTGTTTCATGAATATTATTACTGATGCAACCATTTCATTTTGTTTACTTTATCATGCTTTTTTACTCAGGGGCATCTGTAAGAGGAAGTGATGTACTCTAATAAGGGGCAAAGTTTTGATTGTGCACATGTAACCACCAACTTGCCTTTTTGGACTATCCTATAGAACCCCTTTATTTACAGCTATATGTTTACACTAGCAAGATGCAAATTTCAGATTCGATTCTACTATTAATACTGAAAGTGCCAAAACTGACATATAATTATTTGTTCCAATCTGAAGATCTTTGTAAGAATAACAATTTAATGCTTTCTTTTTTTCTTTTAATAGTTTGTAAACATTTATGTAATTTTTATGTTTTGTAAATCCTTGATATACTGTATTTTCCCCTCTTTTTTCTTCTTTCTTTTTTGTTTGGCTCCTTGCAATGCAACCTTTAGAAAGAGATGTAAAGAAATGAACACTAGTCCTTATTTGGCATTCCTTACAACAGGCACAAACAAATGCAGGGGGAATGCATGATACATATTGTAAAACGGAAATAAAGGCAAATAACTGAAATGAAAGATGAGCGGGGGGGGGGATTAACTTTTAAAAAATACGCTCTGTACCTCACTGGGCACTAGGTAAAATAATGATTTACTGATGAATGATTTCAGGAGATGGCATAAATATTGTCTGTATGGGAATAATCACATGAGCCATTATTTATCTGGCAATACATCTTAATCTTTTCCCTGAGGTAGATTCTACCACTATTACTCATCTTAAGAAGTACCTTACATGGCAGTAGATCCCATTGAAATGAATTATAGTATTGCTAGGAACACAAATAGCTATGCTTTTATTATGACAAGATTGAGAGATAAAAGCTGTATATATTTACCTAAGAACAGGACTCATTTAATCAATTCATTGAGCCATTTTGATTAAATTTATCTAGAATTCAGAGGAAATATATATTTATGGATACTATCTGGAAAAAAAGTGAAAAAAAATAACTTTGTCACACAAGATGAACATTTCAGAAAATTGGTCTAAATAAGAATAATTATCACAAAATCTAGATAACACAGGTACAAAAATCTATATAAAACCTATCTATACCATTCTATGAGTCCATAAAACGTCAGGCACCAAACATAACCGATTGCTCTGCAAATTAACTAGCTCTCTTTGTATTTTAGAATGCCCCTACAACATCACGTTCATTTAAAAATAACAAGATATATGTCCATTTGTCTGGATTCTCCTTTCTTTCTCAGTATTACCTATTCTATCATATACATTATCATGATAAAGAAAAATATGGCCATATGTTCATCCAGAATATGTTCCAGTGAATATATGAAAGTTATTGATTAGTTTTTAATACAGTATAATCCATGGAATTTTTGGTCTAAAGGGCTTTAAAAATATATAGTCAACAATATGCAGGCACACATTGGCAAAGCCTGAGCTGTTTTGTTTTTCAGCTCAGGCAGACATTAAGATTCTGTTGAAGTAGTCTTTAAATTGCTTTGAAGCTAGGTAGGTGTCAACCCTGACCAAGTGATGGCTCTTACAAGCTCTGGATCAATATTCATAGCGGGTGTCCTGAACTGATAACACTATCCAAGACAATATCCCATATCAGTGTGGACAGCTGAGATATTGTACCATTAGTGGTGTTGTTTTAAATAACCTGATCCATTTCACAGTCTATATAATGAATTTTACCATTTAGATACTATCTTTAAGAAGTGACTTGGAGCACTGAACAAATCAATGATTCAAAGACTCTTTGGCTTTTCTTAAAGCAGGCTATTAATTCCAACACTGCCTCTTACATATTTTCAAATTGCAGCAGGACAGAGATTGCAGTAGTAATAAACAAAACCCCTGCACTTTACCAACAGTGAAAAAAATCCCCATTATCATCTAAGTTTGAACATACATGATTAAATCTCTGTTGTAGCTGTTCAAGATATGGCTCACTCTACTTTGTTCTTTCAGTGACAAACTAATTAGGTATTGTTATTTGTATAAATGGAGGCCTGTATTAAATGAGAAAATTCACCTGTAGCCTAATTAAAACCAACATGCTTTGCATACTTATGGCAGAGATTACCTCAAGGGTTACACATGAGTTTGATTCATTTTGCCTGTATTCCTTCTTTTACTTAAGTTTGATTAAGTGACATGACATATGAACCTAGCCAAAGTTTAGGATACTGCGAACATTATGTTTTGACTTATGTAGCTTTCTAAACTGATTAATGGCTCAAGATTTTTATGATTCAATAAATCATTGTTAATGATTACTTAGCATGATACATAACCTAATCTGCATGGTACTTGTACCTGTGTGGGTTTGCAATATTGCAAAATCAAAAACCATACAAAACTGCCCAAATGTCACTCATCTAAGAGTGACAATTGTATCATGATGTCATTGCCCATATGTGATTTGGGATTTATTGCAGATGTATGAAACTGATAGAGTTACTGACACTTAAGGCTGGACAGGTTGAGAAAGTGTTATTTCTCACCTTCGTTAGCCCAGCAGGTAAGACAGAACAGTTAGTTGGACCAGCTATGGATCAGTGTTACGTTAGGCACAAAATAGGTTTTCACATTACACAAGCCATACTGTCACTGTAAAGCATGTCTATGGAGATTCTCAATCATCCAGGTCATAGTTGTCACAAAGATGCTTTTAAAAAAGGTAACCGGATTTTTTTCCCCTTAAAGATATTTTGCTTCTTCAGTTCTGAAGCTTCTTGGATGAGAAGAAAAACATCTTCTAGCAAGCAAAAAAAAAAAGCCTGGTTGCCTTATGAAAAAGCAATTTGGGGTATTATATAAAAAGTGGTTTAAGCTGAAACATATTTGAGTCCAGTCATTGTGGCTTACTTAACAAACCATGATTATGACAAACTGTGGTTTAGCACACTGTTTGACCCTAAAACTATTTCTATTGGTTGACTTGGAGTGAGTTTCCTTCTTTGTGGTCCCAACAGTACCATGTCCTGGCCATTATGATTAGTAAGGAGTAGTGCCTGGGCTTCACTTCCAGTCCATTTGCTGAAAGTCTGTAGAGATTCTCAGTCATTCAAGTCACATGCTTTTTCAGGAGGCAACTGAACTTTCTTGTTTTTCCTTTTGAAGACGTTTTGCTTCTCATCCAAGAAGCTTCTTCAGTTCTAACAGGACAGTGGGGAATGGAAGGATTTATATTCCTTGCAGACAGTTGGTCATTTGCATCCTTTTGAACAGTCGTTGAAAAACTTGAAGGCTTATTTGTGTGCTCAGAGTCACCCAAATAGTGCTCCTGGTTCCTGTAGTCTGCAATTCCTCTGGAAATCCATTCCTATTCCCACACTATCCTCAAAAAGGATTCAAATGACCAGCTGTCTGCAAGGAGTATAAATCCTTCCATTCCTCCACTGTCCTGTCAGAGCTGAAGAAGCTTCTTGGATGAGAAGGGAAACGTCTTCAAAAGAAAAAACAACAAAGTCCAGTTGCCTACTGAAAAAGCACCTGTGGGACAGTCCCATTCACTGGTTTGTCTCTGCTTCTCTTCGGCCGAAGGGGCGCCGGAGGAGCACAAAGAAGTCAGCCGTGCCGCTATCGCCCCGGGCGAGGAAGTCGGAGGGCTTCGGCTCGCTTGCGATCGGCCGCCCAAAGGTGAACGCCCGATGGGATGAGGCCGTTGCAGTTTTTGAGGGAAGAAACCCCGCATCTGGGACAGGTCCTCCGCCCTCTCCTTTGCAGCGATGCCCAAGAGCGGGAGAGGAGCATCTCCGGGGCTCTGAAAAGAAGATCTGAGCTGTCCGGAGAAGCGAAGAAGATGGATATCTCCCCAAAAAGGCGCATTGCCGACTCTCCTCCACAGAACCCGGGTTGCCAATCGACCGAGCGGCCCCTCATTTCACTTCGCCCATCGGAAAACTACCGAGAAGCCAACCATTATAACCACAGTACAAGTAAGTTCCGCAGGCATTGCAACTTGAGGGCCCACCCGGCTTGAGCGACAACTACATTTCCCAGGAGCCTTCACAGTCAGGAAGAACGGGCGGGGCCTCTGGGGGCGGGGCAGGTGTGTGTCTGCAAGCAGGCTCTAGCTGAGCTGGGGGCGGGGCTTGTCCGGTATGGCTGGTGCAGTCTTATCGGGCGCAGAGGGAGTTCTATTAGATATTAGTGGGGTGCTTTACGACAGCGGAGGCGACGGAGGCGGAGTCCCCATTCCTGGATCTAGGGAAGCTGTAAGAAAGTAAGTGGGGGGGCCTGCAAGCCACTGGCTGCGAGGCTTTTTGTGGTGTAAAAAAACCCAACTCTTTCCGCTATCGACCGACCAGGTCCTGCTGGTGGTACCGGCTTGGATGGACTTCTTGGGAGAAGCTCACTCTTCCAGAAACGGCGTGTGTGCGTAGTTTCCGCACAAACCCATACAACCAGTTGCAGATGCCGATCTGTTAACTATAATTCAGTAAACCAGGGGTGGTTGTGGTTCAGCGACTGTTAGCACCAAGCTGCACACCGTGGACTCCAAACCACACGGGAGGATGTCTGTGGAGACTCTCAGTTATCCAGATCATGGTTATCTCAGACTCAAAGGTGCTTTTTTTTTCCCACAAGAGGCAACTGGACTTTCTGGTTTTGCTTTGAATACGTTTTGCTTCTCATCCAAGAAGCTGCTTCAGGTCTGACAGGCTAGTGGGAGATAGTGGGGATCTTGTCAGAGCTGAAGAAGCTTCTTGGATGAGAAGCAAAACGTCTTCAAAGCAAAACCAGGAAGGCCAGTTGCCTCTAGGAAAAAAAGCTCTTTTGGGACACACGTGAAGATGGTTTACATAGCATTTAAATCCAGTCTATTCCCTACTATGCTATGGGAATACAGGTTTTTTTTTATCCCCTGCAATTAAGCCTTCCTTGTGGTGTTGGTACTTTGATGTGACAGAGTGACAGTGAACTATGATTCTATGGAGTGCTTGTATTAATCTGATTTATATCCTGGTACAGGCAAAACAGACGCCTTAGTGGCTCACTGTAACAAAACATGGTAAATACCCCTCCCTCCCTAGCAAATGATAATTACATTAAAAATATTAATCTGGAATGCTGCACATGTTGATTTGGAAATACCTCTAGTTCCTTTCACTGGGAACTTACTTTGCTCTGATCAAATAATATATATTTTTGTGCTACATGGCAAAGAAGATAATGCAGTTACATGTAGTCCTTGACTTATGACCACAATTGAGCATAAAAGTTAAGTGAGACATTTGTTAAGTGTCCCATTTTATGATCTTTCTTGCCACAGTTGTTAAGTGAATCACTGCAGTTGATAAGTTAATCAGTTGTTAAGTGGATCGGGCTTCCCCATTGACTTTGCTTGTCAGGAGGTTTAAGGGGTTAATGTGACCCTGGGACACAGCAATGGTCATAAGTATGAATCAGTTGCCAAGCATCTGAATTTTGATCACATGATCAGAGGGATGCTACAAATGTAACTGCGAAAAATGGTCATACTTTTTTCAGTGCCATTGTAACTTTGAACAGTCACTAAATGAACAATTGTAATTAGAGAACTACCTGTATTAAAACAGTAATATTATTTTAGATAATGACTGTAGGGAAAGGCAAGTTCTGTGTGTGTGCATCTCTCCCTGATTTTTTTTAAAGATAAATTATTTTTTGCTATACGTCAAAGCATACAACACTTACAAGATTAATGAGTTTAAGGTGGTATTATTGCTGCCCTCCATATAGATAAAAGTCTATAGAGATTCTCAGTCATCCAGGTTATGGTTGTCCCAAAGATGCTTTTTTAGGAGGCAACTGGACTCTCTTGTTTTTTCTTTGAAGACGTTTTGCTTCTCACTCAAGAAGTTTCTTCAGCTCTGACAGATAGTGGGGAATGAAAGATTGGTTGGTTCAACTCC
>JANHFN010008357.1:32433-45103 GCA_032468175.1 Toxicocalamus goodenoughensis
GCTGGAAAGCAGGTTAGTGGGGTGGGGAGGGAATGGAGATTTTGCAGTATCCTTCCCCTGCCACACCCACCAAGCCATGCCTACAGAACCGGTAGTAAAAAAAATTTGAATCTCACCACTGCTACGGGTTTCTTGCAACCCAGTTAAGAGTCAGTCAAACTGCCAATGCCTTGCTAGATTCAACCAACTTAAAAACAGCTGGATTGCAGGTGGTCCTTGACTTACAGCGGTTGATTTAGTGACCGTTCCAAGTTACAATGGCACTGAAAAAGGTGACCATTTTATTCAGACTTATGACTGTTGCAGAATCCCCATGGTCATATGGTTTACCTTCAGATGCTTGACAACCAACTCACATTTATGACGGTTGCAGTGCCCTGGGGTCACGTGATCCCCTTTTGCGATGTTTCCGATAAGCGAAGTAAAGGGGGAACCCGAGATCCACTTAACAACCATGTTACTATTTTGACAAACACAGCGATTTGCTTAGCAAATGGGGCAAAACTCATTTCTCACTGAACCACATACGTTTTGGGCACAATTGTGGTCATAAGCTGAGGACTACCTGTAGTAAGTTTATACGTGGCTCGCCCAGGAGTGGGCTTCAAAAATTTAGCAATGACTTCTCTCCCCGGTTGCTGGGTGGGCGGGGCCTAGTCGGCCTCCTGCACATGGGGGGGAGGCTTTCCTTGAGCCTCTGGGAGGGTCAAAATGGCCTCCCTGGCCACCGGAGGGGCTCTGTGGAAGCCAGAAACGGGCCAATTTCCAGCCTTCCCAAACTTCTGGGAGGCCTCTGTACATGGCCTGCACTTACCTGTATCCAAAACGGGCCGTGTGGGGACTCCTGGAAGGGGAGGGGTGAGGCGGGCAGTGTGATGACCCAGAGTGTAACACAAACGTAACAAAATCCAAAACATAAATAAATGTCCTTTAGTGCCTCCAACTTGGCCCCATTGTTCAATAATTCTCAGTTGGAGATAAAACTTATTCAAAAATAATCTTCAAAAGAAAGCAATACAGTCCGAATTCAATGAGCAGATAGAGGTGAAATAAAAAAACCAAACAAACTACAATGATGAAATTTCCACAACGAACAGGAGAAGTATTTACCAAATTCAAGGAGATAACAAGGCACATTTTGTTGGAAGGACGCCAACCAAGATAACCTGAAACCAAAATAAAACACACTTTGTCTCCAGCGTTCGCCAGAACGCAGGTCCAAACTCTTATTCAGTTGTCACACCTGCAGCCCATGAAGAGGATCAAGGCCCTCTCCTCCCGAGTAGACCATGTCTCTCCCTTATCCTCTCTTCCCTACGTGCCCTAGGATGGATAGGGGATGGGCCTGGGTCCTCCTCTGACTGCTCAGCCAGCCTCTGTCCTTCCCCAGCCTCCTCCACCACCTCTAGAACCACACTTCCACTTCCTGTTGGCTGTTCCTCCTCTTCCTCAGAGTCAGTCTTCACCAGGGGCATGACATCTTCCATGGCAGCAATTTATGCTATTTGCTTATTTTATTTATTATTTACTAGATTTAGTAAATACAAAACTAATGATTCCAACACAGAGGTACAAGAAAATTTTGAAGCATAAAACTGTATAAAATTATAAGCAAAGTAAAATCATAGTGTAGAGTATCAGGAAAAAGGTCCATGATAGAATGTGAAACATCTCCCGAAGCTGCAACAGAGATTGGGAAAAAAAGCCTTTTCAGCTGGTGTAAGAGCAAAATGGCCAAATCAAATGTGGTTGGTTTCATTTGCATGCTTCAGACATGATAAATAAGTTATTTGTTTATATTGTCATGGCTATATCCAAACTCTGGCTTAGCTTTTTCTGTCTGCTTTTGTAAATGTGTGTGTTGTTTAGTGATATCATTCTAGAAGGACTCAGGTGATGACTGCATAATGAAGATTAATACATAAAAATCAGGACCCTTCTCTATTTTTTGAGAGAGAGGGAGGAAGGGAGAGAGAGAGTGAGAGGGGGAGAATGAATGAGAATGGCTCTTTTGGCTTAATATTTTTGGGTTAACTTCCCAATTTATATGGAATTATATATGGAATTATATATATTTATATAGCATCCTGAATCACTCAAAAATTCTGATAATTGAAGACCGTACTTTGCAAGTTTGCTAGACTTTTTAAAAAAACTAATAAGATCTCCTGGGAGGTCAAAACTTTAGGAAATGTTTCTATAAGCTGTAAACTTTCAGAAATCTTTATACAGTAATATATACTGTATGCTATGCTTTATTGCACTGTGTAGTAATTATTACTACTACTATAGTTTGCCTTCAGCTCAAGCTTGGAAAACTAGTGGATTGGGTTTCTATATTAAAGGAGGGTAACCGCACAACTGTCATGGAATCCTGAGTGCTGGGTTTCTCTGAATGTCTGTCACATGCAAGCTAATAGCATATGAGAGGGAATATCAGACTTTGAATAATGCATATGCACCTAGGATAGTGATTTTTAAAATAAGCAAATAAATGGAAAGTGGAGGTAGTAAGATTCCTTTTAACCAAAAGTACCTCTATATTTGAAAGTCTGCTTCCTAATCCCAATATCTTATTCTGAGTTCCTTAAGGAAAAGGTAGATTATCAAGAAGAAAATGGAAGTGTCTCGGTTCAGAGAGTAAATGGAGAGATTAGTTAAAAGCAAAACATTTGCAAGCAACATTGAAAACAATAGATAAAGCTATTGCAAAATCGCTTAACTTTTTCCAAGCACAATTTTCACCAGTAAGAGAGGCCCCAGTTTTGATTTCCTTAATGTTTTGGGATGGGCGTGAAGAAGATATATGAAAATATTTTAAATTTTAGCAAACAGCTGCCTCTGATGTTTTACCAGTTCTTTGAACTGACCTTTACCTCATCCTGACAGAACAGGACAAGAATCTGAGTGACAGTGTCCCACAATGCAATTACTGTGCGTCAGATGAGCTGGTCCCTTACAAATCACCTCGAACTTTACACATCTGCTGGCTGTCAGCATCTGCCAGGTTCATTCACCCGAAAATAATGAAAAAAAAACTCTCATTATTGTGCAATAACAGGTAAAGTGTTAGGACAATTATTGGACATCCTCAGTGACCTTGCACAGTCTAAGCCAACTGCCCTTGCCAACGTTTTTTGGGGGGTCAGCTTATGGGCATGTTAAATATGAACCCTGTTTTTGCCCTCTCATGCTGCATGATATAAAGGTTGTGACAAAAATTGGCAGATGGGGAAGAGAGATAGCAAAGGATCATGTTAAAGCACTGCCGCTTTCTAAATTGCTGCTGTTGCTCCTTTGCCAAAGCAAGATGAAAAGGTTTAAACTTAACAGCTAAGGTGAATTTATTTGGAAATTTGAAGACTGAATATTAGAGTTTGTGTTCATATTAGCATGCCAAATTGTGTTTATTTCATTTGCCTTCATTTCCCTGTGGCTGAACAAATACTAAGCCATGGTTTGTATTGCCATAATTTGCTTAAATTGGCTACTTTCATAACACATGAAGGATAAAACATTGTGTATGCATTGAGGGTGTTCACTAAATAGATTTAAAAAATCAATTATAGCTTATTATGATATGTGACCCTACCCTATGCACATCTTTGGTCTTAAAAGCACTTAGACTTACTGTGTAGTAAGTGCTTTACAGCATTCTCTAAGGCAGGGGTCTGCAAAGCTGGCTGAGGAACTCTGGGAGTTGAAGTCCACAAGTCTTAAAGTTGCCAAGGTTGGTGACCCCTGCTCTAAGGGATTTACCAAGTCATCATATTGTCCCCAACAATCTGAGTCTTTATTTTACAGACTTTGGGAGGATGGAAAGCTGAGTCAACCTTTTAACCGGTGAGGATCAAACTCCTGGCTGTGGGCAGAGTCAACATGCAATACTGCATTCTAACCATTTCACCACCATGGCTCAACTAAAACAATAATAGGATCAGGACTGCCCTTATAATGGATGCTCTTGATTGAGTCCTGGCATGCTTTTTCATCAGTTCATTCCTAGTTTTACAAAAGATTAAAAAGGTGCAAGAAGTCCTAAATAATACAGAACAGCCTGAGATGAAAAAGTATATTGAAAGCTTAAATATGCATGTAAGAATAGCGATAAAAACATTGAGCAGGCTATATTTGAACTAAAGGTTTGGAGGGATTCAACGTGCAATTTTCAACTGTACTCTTCTTATCTGATATAAAATGGGAGTTTTCTACCTGAGACAGTAAATTATCAGGGTAATTCAACCAATAGAGACATATCATCTGAGAAGATTGGATTTGGCCCAAGTTTCTTTGTACTCACTTAAGTTTAAAAAATAATCAGGTGACCATAGAATCCAGGCAAAATTTCACATACAGTATTTTTTCCCCAATATATGAAAATCTAATTTGTTTTTTATGTGAGGTTGAGAAGTACTTTGAACTGCATATAATTCCACTTAGCATCTTTGTTTTGTTTGTGAGTATGTGTGAGGCTGGGCGTGTCTGTGTATGTTGATTGTGCATATATTCCAGTTTACACTATATTTGGAATAACAGATGTGAAGTCCTGTCATTTTAACTGTTGCTCCAATTGTTCATTGTTCTGAGAAGGTCACATCATAATTCATTAACAATAATTATTCCCTGGGTACACGTTATCCTTCTTTATTCAATTGCTTCATTAGCTCATGACTAATTCTCACATTCGTTGCTCCAATCAGTGAACATATATTTATAATATACAAGTAGATGCTATTAGTTATAATATATTAACTGCCTAATTTAAAATAGAATAGTTATCTTTATGAAGGGCAATTAAACCACTAACTGTAATGGATAATTCACATACCTGTGATTAGGAAAGACAAATAATACAAAAAGAAGGAATCTGGAGATGACATGTTTTAGTATTTTAAATGACCAACTGTTTTTTTCTACTGTGGAGCTACATTTTTAAATAAGTTCTTGTGGAGGGTTGATTTGGAAAGTATCGCAGATAGTATAAAATCATAATAACCACAAATATGGTTTAATGTATATTTTGATTTATTTGATAGAGTGTATAATATCATTTTATTTTCTTACTGCAGTGGTTTTTTGAAACAGGTCCCTAGTAGCACAAATATATATTTAAAATTATTTTAAAGAAATAAAGCAGGAATAATATCCAGATGTATTAGACCAGGGGTGCCAAACTCGGCCTGGATGTATCATGTGGTGGCCATGCCCACTCTCATTTTAGCAAAGGGGAAAAAAGGTCACAATACATCATGTGATGACTCTGTGGTGACATGAATTTGACACACCTGTATTAGACTATAACTTTTATAATCTATATCATTGGATAAATCCAGCTTTGATGAAAGGAGTTATGATCGAAAGCATTTGGTGGGAACTGGATAGTCTTACTTTGAAATGCAAATTTAACCATAATTAAATTAAATAGGATATGGATTCTGATTTCCATTTTTGTCTCATGCCTTTCACTACCGAGTTCTTTTAGGATTATTGTTGCCTAAATTGTATTTGTGTATATGAATATATGACCAACTGGAAGGAGTTCCTAAATTGAAGATGGACAGCATTTGGGATTTACATATCTATCTGGCAATATGATACTATTCTGGAAAACAGAATGTTGCTTTATGTTCAGCAATTTCAGTAATACAGAAAGAATAGATGTATTTGCACTTATTTCTTGGGGGATGGTGGAGATTCCATTATAAGTCCTTGAGGCATCGCAGAATAAAATGAAATTAAAAAATGGTAATGTTTGAATTGGAGTCTTCAAATTGTAAACATATTAAAATACTTAATTTATTAGAAAAAAAATAAGTAAATGGAATTAATGAGGTTGCTTTTGTTTTTAAAATTTGACATCTTACTACTTAAGTGGTATTATTAATTATAGTGTTTGTACTGAAACACATTTTTTCTTGAACTCTAACTATTGGTGACAGACAACCAACATATATTGTATTATAAATATGTTAATCTTGTTTTATAATTATAAAACATAAATGTAAATTACTCATGGTATTGTGATTTACATTTCATGTAATTCTTTTCAACATATACTTATAACTATAAGCTTTGACAGAAATATTCATTTAAATTCTACATTCTGTATAACTAATTAGCTTAATAATATACCATTTTACTGTCACAGGATCAAGGCATCTGGTCTAAAGCTGCAGTTTTGCACTAATGAAACTCAAGCTACACGGGACAAATTTGTAAAAAAGTTGCAGCATTTGGGGTTTGACATCGCAGTAAATGAAGTCACTGCTCCAGCACCTGCAGTATGTCGAATTCTGAAGGAGCGCAAACTGAGACCTCATCTTCTTGTGCATGATGGTTTGCTAATATTTAAAATTTTACATATCAAGTAGACTGCAATTAAGTAATTTCAACCTAATATAAGTTCACTTTAGATGTGTATAATTCAGGAATGAAATGTGTTAGTTTCACAGACTAAATTAGTTTTGGATGAATGATTAGATTAAGACAACTGGAAGTCAAAAGAAAACAAAAATCCCAAATTATTAATGAAAGTGAGCAGATGAGGTGGTAACTGGATAATAAAATGGCCCAATTAGGATGAACATCTGATCTTTCATAATCTGAAGTTTTCTGAAGTCATGAAGCTGAGTATAGGGTGAACGTTCCTACCTCTCATCTTGTGCCAACTTTTCATTGAAAATCTTGGCATGTGTTCCAATTTCTTGGTTTGTTAGCTTAACTGAACTAAGTAATTTGCATTTTGGTTTAATGCCTTCTAAAATCTTCGTGAATGAGCTGGCACAGGATAGGAGTAAAATTGCTTACCTGATCAAAGTATCTTCACACTGAAACTGATACACAACATAAACAATCTACTGCCATACCTGACACTTGTTTCCAGATTCATAAAATATGCCCTTTTCCTTTTTTTATTTCAAACAAATGTGGAAGCAATCCTAAGGTTGTTTTCTTTTCTTTCCTATTGGGAAACAATGAAAATAAAACCTTCACCAGATTTCTTGTAATTTACAAGCAATTTTATTCTACTTAGTCTTGGACAATGTTAGCATTCTAAGAAAATCTTTCAAAATGTTTTTTACTTGAAACATTTTTTAAAAAACTCAGGCTTCTTTTTAGGCTTCCAGGCACTATCAATTCTGCTTAGTTCACATGCAACTAGTTATCGTGAAGTTCAGAAACATGACTTGAGGGAGTAGATGTATCCTCTTCTTGGTTTAAGCTTCATTCTTGTCATGTTGAACTGCAACCACAAGATATCAGGTTGACATTAAAAGACAGTTGTCTCCTTAACCATCTCTTAGACACATTTATTTGATTTCCAAGCTATCAAAGCCATTTTCAAAATGGTTCTGGATTTTGGGCAAGATTTTTGGAAATGGCAATGTCAGGTGCAAGAAGTCAGGATAGAATCCAAAAAAGTACGAATGGTTCAATTTATGCTACCTATATACAAGAATCTGCACTGCTAATATTTCAGGAGAATTGGCACCAGATAAGAGTCAATGGACTTAGGTCTCCAGGGGCATAGAAATTTCAACCTGATGATGAGTTTGACTCCTCCCTCAGGCTCATCCTGGTCATCTCCAAGAGACAAAGTATTCAGGATGGAGATACATTGCATGCATTTTTCATTTCTTACCAATTAGCCTGTATTTAGACCCTGCTGAACATGCTCTCTCTACTCTTTCTATACATTTGTTTTACATTTATTTATCAAAAAAAATTAGATTGTCTGAGGCCTGTTAATAACTCTTTTATGGATGTGGACGATACTGTATTGGCTATACTGGACAAAATCAAGTGAGGTTTTGATTTATAAAGTAACATTTATACAGTAGCATTTGAAGGTGAGAATATGCAGTTCTGGTAATGTTTGAGCTGCTTTAGCTCAATAGGCCTAGGTTAATATGAACTTGGAAATAAGCATAAGTTGTCATGAAATACATAAATATATGTTTATTACTCCTTAGATCTCATTCCTGAATTTGCTGATATTGATAAAACAAATCCTAACTGTGTAGTAATTGGGGATGCAGCAGACAACTTTTCTTACAAAAATCTGAATGATGCTTTCCAAATTCTCATAAGCCTGGAAAATCCAGTTCTGCTGTCTTTGGGAAGAGGGTAAGTTAATAAGTAGAGCTCTGAAAATGTTTTTTAAAAATAATAATCTTTGCTTGATGTCCATAAATTTTTCAAATCCTAACTGCCTTCTTGCAAGTTTGTAAGGTGGTCCAAGGATATCTCTCAACTGCCCAACAGTTTTGGTGCTGAAGACAGATGTAAAGGATAAATTGACTTTCTCTTTCTTTAGTCAATTTTGACATCTGTATGTCAATCAAGAGAGCACTAGAAAAGAATTTGCCACATACAGGTTTCCCATCTTTCTGAACGGTTGGTTCATGGTGTCTAATAATAGGGCAACTTGTGCTGTCCTTGTGTCAAACTAAAAGGGCTAGTAAGATAAAACAAATAGTGGTATAATCTCCTTTGCCAATTTTCTTTTCTAAATCTATTTAAATTATTTTTTATTATGAATGTTAATGTTCTTTGTCATATTTTCTGCAACATCTTTTTTCTTCCTCTTTTTTATTGTGCACCTATATTTCTTTTGTCAATGTACAGGTAGTCCTCGACTTACAACGGGCCACTTAATAAGTGTTTGAAGTTATGACAGACATCCCCCCTAAAAACTATTTGTGACCCAATTTAAAAGTTTTGACAGTTCGCATCCCCCTCCCCTCTACAGTCAAACACTCTTAAACTTGGTAGGATTTCTGAGTAAGGTGTACAATATATTAAATCTCACTGATGTTCTTACAACTTTCTTCATGTTAACTGTACCATATAACAGCTGTACTTCTACTAATTGTTTCATACAGAGATGTAAGAGGAAAGTAGGGATCATGTTTGCATTAACTATGTGAAGCATACTAAGTGGAATATATTTAATAATGGGCATCAGCTTCCTCTTGTAAGATCTTATACAGATCACAACTGTAATCTGTCTTAGAGTTGTGAGTATTGATGGTGTGGATTTTGCCTTCTATTTGATACCTTTTTAGCCTCTTTTCTCATGAGTTACTAATATTATGTAAAGTATAACAGTGTTAATAATGTTCATTTCTTTAACTTTCTTTAGGAAAAAAACCACATTTTTTTCCTCTAAAGTTTTAATGTATGCTCTTGAAAGCTAGAACATTAGAATGACTGAAGCGGAATGCTGTCCTTGTGAAAAGGGAGTGATTTACATTTAGCATCTGTTTTGGGTTGAGAGTGGGAATTGGCTTTGTAATTTCCTCTGTCATGCCACTGTCAGAAAATTAAGCTGTTTACGCTAGACTATAGAAGGTTAATGGCTGTTCTAGCAAAGGTCAAGTGGTCATTTTAAAGAGAGGCTGTGCTGATTAATCGAAAATGGCAGAAGGATATAGCATAAAATCTTATCTGACTGCTCATCCTATATATTTTTGCTCCTTACCTATTTGTTTAGGAATGTTAAAAAAACCCCACTTGAATTGTACAGTTCTTTCTTTTTATTGTTCTAATAAAAAGAAAGAAAGAGATCTACTGAATCGTATTTTGAATGTTTGCTTAAAAAAGTCAACTGCTGAGCTTCTTCACCAAACATAGTTATTTGGAATAAGTTCCCCCTTAGCATTCCCAAAGAAATTGGGATTAGAATGAGCCGGCCAGCTTAGGTAGTGAATCTAAGACTTTTTGCAATGCTGGTTTGATTCTGTCAGTGATATGTGCTATGATCAAAGCCATTTATAAAAAAGAGAAGATAATATTGCTAAGAATATGTATTAGTAGCAGCAAATTTGGAAAAATTGCTAACTCTCTGGACTACACCCCAACTACAATAAAAATATGTGTGCCATAGAGGTCAGTTGGATAAGACAACACAGATCTATCATCAAGAAAATTTAATCAATCTTTTTAAATTTGTGATGCAGGAAAAATAATATTTGCCCAGTAAAAGTAGTAAGTTAACTAACTGAATGGATACTATTATCATTGATTTTAATAATTAAGGTTACTTTAATTGAAAGGCATAGTGGTTTATTTTATGTTTAATCTATTTTCCATAGATTACTTTAAAAATTAAATTAAATAAAGATGGCCCTTTGTCCATAATAAATGATAACTTTCGTTATCTAATATTTTTTTTTTAGTAATTTAAAAGCAAAAATATTAAACATACATGGTAAAACATGGTAAAACAAATATATTTCATTAATAAAGCATAATGAATAATGTGATAGCTTATTACAATTAAGGTAATGAATAATGTGTTGTTTTGGTTACATACATACATATTTATTCTATTCAGCATTTTGTCACGTTTATTTATTAAGATTTTGTTTATGTTCTATTTAAAGCTATGTATTTATTGCTAAACCTATTGCATTTGGGGGCAGAGAGCAAAAGCAGAATGCTATATGATCAAAAGGTTTGAAATATTGCATTTTAAAGCTGCATATTTTCAATTTCAGATGCTATTATAAAGAAACAGATGGACTAAAACTTGATGTTGGAGCATATATGAAAGCACTGGAGGTATTTTATTGTTTTAGTATTAGTATATTTATTCCAGCAAAAGGGTCACTCATATATTAGTTTATTTTATTAAAACATTTATATACCATTAAACATTTGCCTATTACAAAATATATTACCAAATTACCATATGACACAGGATCTAGTCAGAAAAAAGAGATAAGATCTTTTTTTTTAAACCAATTTTTTTCAACTAATTCAAAACATGGCATTTTTTTTTTTTGCAAAGATGAGTCTTTGGCAGACTATCTCATGGTCTTAATCATCTTCCTTTGTGGGATGTGTGTAGCCAACCACAGTTCAGAGGGCTGATGTTTACAGTGCAATTCTGCATAGCAGACTATCCAACTTTTTTCCAAGTGGGTTTGGTTGTGTACATACAACATGAACAGGGCATCTGGAGCTTATGACCCCAATTGGGACTGGAACTTTGATGCTAATTTGAAATATTAAAATGGCTCTACTTGTTCCCAAAGTTGTTCTCTTGGTCTTCTGTTTAGACCAAAGTTGTTGAACATACTAGGCTACATTAAAAAACAGCAGAACCTTTCCCTCTCTAATAAATTCCCTATGCACTTCTGTGGAACCCATCTTGTATATTCAAAAGTGCACCTTTAAAAACTGGACATAAGCCCTGAAGATTATTGTTGATATTTCTACAAAAAGTATTCTTACCTTAAGCTATGGTTTAGCATGTTACCATCATTTGAATGTCGATAACTAAGAAGCAAGCAATGTGTATAAATCAGACACTTTTGTTTTGAAAGTTAACAGTGTTATTTTTGTCCTATTGCCTAGTATGCCTGTGATATTCAAGCTGAGGTGGTGGGAAAACCAGCCAAAATGTTTTTCCAATCAGCTTTGACAGAAATGGGCATTGAACCTCACCAGGTAAGATTTCCGAATATTGTCAGAGTTGATTTTACCAGCTTTCTCAGGATGGAAATGGGAGGATAAAAGAATTCATTGGGGAAGAAATATGAAAGCAATTCTGTTGCACAAAAATGTATTGGACTTTGAATTTGCAGGAAACAGCTGTTCTTTCACTTTGAAAATAAAACCTGCTTCAGTTCATTTCTCTTATGTTAAATTGTTCATATAAGCCGATAATAACATGTAGAAAGGTTTCTAAAGATTTCCAATTGGCACTGGAATGTTATGTGGAGCTGAATTCTTTGTTCCAACCGGTGGCCAGAGGTAAAATTAATGCTCATTGATACAGTAGTTAAAATGAAAAGTTGTACACTATTTCCCAACAAGCAGGAATAATTTACTTGATGAACATTTTGAAGAGTGTTCCTGCCAAAACTACTGAATATAGTTATTTGGTAGCATGTACATTCATTTAAATTATTATTAAGTAATAAATTAAAGAGACATCTTAAAATAAACAATAATTTTAGGAGATTATTATTTTTCTTTTTGTTTTTATTGTCTATTTTATATTGTAAAAAAACCCAAAGAGATATCTTTAAATAAGTAATAATCTAAGGAGATTTATTATTTTTCTTTCTGTTTTTATTGTCCTTTATTTCATAATGTAAGTTGTTCAGAGTTGTCTGCAATTGGGCAGCCTCCAAATTTAATCATGAATCCTGAAGCTAAATTAATCTTCAAGTATTGACTTCGAATATTCAGCAGAATTGTAGATCATATAACTACAGTAGATCTTGCTTCTCCTAAAGAAGCTTCTTGGATGAGAAGCTAAAGATCTTCAAGGAAAAACAAAGAAAGTCCAGTTGACTTTTGAAAAAGCACCTCTGGGGTGACTTGCTTCATTTGTATCAAAATTGGGGATAAGTTCAAATTTGACTGATGGGTTGATTAATTAAGTGTTATCAGATTAGTTCTGACTCTTTGTGACTACATGCATGGCTTCTCTCCACTAAGCCTTTTAAGTATCTCAGACTTCATTGCTGCTGTAGTCAAATTCATCCATCTTTCCATTGATCATTCTCTTTCTCTTTCTTCTTCAACATTTTGGATTTGGCATAATGCAATAGATGCCTATCTATTACAATATAATACGCTGCTCAAAAAAATAAAGGGAACACAAAAATAAGACATCCTAGATCTGAATGAATGAAATATTCTTATTAAATAC
>JANHFN010008361.1:8316-31408 GCA_032468175.1 Toxicocalamus goodenoughensis
CCTTCCTTCCCCCCCCCCTGTCTTTCCTCCATCCTCCTCCTTCTCCTCCCTCTACCCTTACTTTCCCCCTTTCCTCCTTCTTTTACAAAAAAATAACAGAGGATATGGAGCCCTACATCTCTGACACTGGGGTTAAGAGGAAGGATGCACTCCTTAAAAAAATAGGTTGTCGAAGTGAAAATTAACAAGTGACACATCTAGGCAAAAGATGGAATTAATATATAAATCCAGGGCTTCTCGGAAAGGGGGGTTGAGACCTCCAACCTTTATTCTGTACTCTCAACCTGCCTGCCTCTGGAGCACTTAGCAAGATTTATTTTTGACTGTATTATGAATTACACTGCTCTGATTAAAGAAACTTTGTTGAGAGAACTAAAGATTTCAGAGTGCAAAGGACTGTAAGTTCGATTCATAAATTCCTGGGTTGAGCGTAATTTTCCCTTGAACCTGAGCACTTTTTTTCTCTTTCTCCTTCAACCCCCTATTTTGTATTATACTTAGAAGGATCTGGTAAAAACAGAAAGCTGTTTTACTGCCCTTTGAAAACTTCAGTTGTCATTCGTGATAGGTAAAAAGAGAAGACCATCCCCTTTTTGCCATAGGCACTTAATACTCTGTATTCCCTTGATAAACTCATCAGGTTACCAGGTGTCATTCGAGTTCATGTAGAATAAGCTGCTTTGACTTCTTGTTGTTGAACTTTTATTGCACTATGTACCATTCTATGATGCTGTTGTTTTGTGCTCCTGTTCAAGTGTACTAAGAGATCTACCTTTTTGAACTGCAGATGCTGGAGATTGCATTGGAGAGTTTCTGGTGCTCTGGGAGAGTTTTAGTTTAGTTTGTTTTAGGATGGTAAACTAATGATTTTCATTTGGCATTAGATGTCATTCCATTACCTGTAATCATTAGCCATCCTTTGGCTGAAGCAAGTTAGAATTCCAAATTTTGTCAGTGCCAACAGATAAAGTGAAAAAGATGGAGAACTTTTCGGATCATTGAATGTCACTTTGTATGGTCAGTTGCATCTCCAGGGCACAGGTCTATGGCCTGCATATCTTTGTTGAAGGTGTCTTGCAATCTCTGTTTTGGACACCAGGAAGGTCACGGGCCATTGACTTCTAGTTGGTAGGCGATCTTGGCCATGGTAGAAGGTGCTGCTCTCTGGACATTACAGAATTACAGAGTTGGAAGGTACCTTGGAGATCTTCTAGTC
The DNA here is from genome assembly GCA_032468175.1 of Toxicocalamus goodenoughensis. Lineage (NCBI taxonomy): Eukaryota > Metazoa > Chordata > Lepidosauria > Squamata > Elapidae > Toxicocalamus > Toxicocalamus goodenoughensis. The sequence goes on from JANHFN010008361.1 coordinate 9,533, forward strand.
CAATCCCCTGCTCAAGGAAGGAGACCTCATACCATTCCACACCAATGGTTGCCCAAACTCTTCTTAAAAGCTTCCAGTGATGGAGTACCCACAGTTTCTGGAGGCAATCTGTTCCACTAGTTAATTGTTCTCAATGTCAGGAAATCTCTCCTTAATTCCAGGTTGCTTCTCTCCTGGATAAATTTCCACCCATTGATTCTTGTCCTGCTTTCAGAGGCTTTGGAGAATACATTGAGCCCCTTTTCTTTGGGGCAGCCCCTCAAATATTAGAAGATGCTACCGTGTCACCCTTTAGTCCTCCTTTCTTTCTTTCATTCTTTGTCCTTGCAGTTTGGCATGTCTCTCTCTATATATATGGGCAAAGTCAGAGAGCAGCAGATATATATACATATATACATACATAAATACATATACATACATACATATGTGTATATATTTGTGTGTGTGTAGATATATATGTGTGTGTGTTTGTGTATGTATATGTATATAGCATGTGTATATGTGTGTACAGTTTTGAGAGAAGGCAACAGAATTTCATTTTTAATGTGTGCCAGTGTGCCCACAGAAAAAATGACAATAATAAATAGATCTATCTATCTATCTATCTATCTATCTATCTATCTATCTATCTATCTATCTATCTATCTATCTATCTATCTATCTAATAATGGGTTCATTAAAATTATTAAACTATATTTTTTACAGTGTTAAAATCATTAGGTATAAATTTGAGCTCCATTTGTGTCTTTAATAAATGCACATATTGATAGGTATTTTCTTGAGAAGGAAACTCTCAGAGAAATGGAAATCTTTTTGTCAGTATCCATTTTCAGTATAAATGAAGTTTATTTTTGACTTCACAGCTTGCCACAATATATTATTTTCCTGAAGGCCACAGTTAAAGCATTTCAATATATTTATTCTTAATAAATCAATTCCAGCTACATGTATGCAAACTACTATAGAGAAAAAAAATGAAAAACTATTGATCGGAAAGAGAAACCAATATTATTTCTTGCTTGACATTTCTGGATCCATCAAAAGTTCTTTATAGTCATGGCCAAATATAAGAAAATGAATAACAGTTTTTTTTTCCTTTTATGAAATGCTCCCAACGTTGCCATATCATGGCACATCTTCTTAACACCATTAAGTGCTGGTATATATATGAATAAATGAAGGATGGATTGTCAGATGAAGCACAAAAACCATTAGCAATATGGTTGTGGTCTGAATAAAGCAACATTAATTATTAAAAAGAACTTATTCAGGGACTTGAGGAAAACACTGAATGGAGGAACATGAAAATACAAGCAATGCTTTGTGGATGATTATTTATGGCATCTCTGGCCATAATCTAGGAATATATGTTCAAAATTATTACTGGACAATAAAAGAATTTTCATTAGGCTGGAAATTACATGGATGTCAGCATCTGAAACTTCATTTGTTTGAAGTCATAGCATGAGGAATTGAGCATAAGTTTAATAAAGCATCATGTGCAACTTTTAGCAAGCCCAGTTAAAAGAAGGAGTGCAGAGAAGGGCAACAAAGATGATAAGAGGTCTGGGGACTAAACCATATATATGATGCATTCAATTCTTAGGGGAACTAGGTATATTTAGCCTAATACTGGGAGAAGAGGAGGTTGACTTATTCTCCAAAGCACCGGAGGACAAGGCAAGAAGCAAGGGGTGGAAGCTTGTCAAAGGGAGATCCAACTTGGAATTAAGGAGGAATTTCCTTACAATAAGGACAATTCATCAATGGAACAGCTTGTTTCCAGCAGTTGTGGCTGCACCATCGATGGAGGTTTTCAAGAAAAGATTGGATAGCTGGGATGGAATAAGATCTCCTGCCCTGGAAGATCTTCCATCTAGATTCTATGATTCTATATAAGATTTTCATTGTTGAAAGATAAGTGTTTAACATAAGTGTTTGATGCCAAATTTACCACGTTGAACCAAGCAGGGATTCCTGCTATTTTCATCAGGAAGGACAAGCTATTTTTCAGATGGCTTTGCCCTACTTCTCATTCTTGAACCTAAGAACCTATGGCACGCTTGCCACAGGTGGCACGCAGAGCCATTTGTGCCGGCACACGAGCTGCAGGCAAACTTACCTCACTGCACATATGCACATTTCACAGCTAATTTTTGGCCAATTTGAGGTCTTTTTTTGGCCTCCCAAACGCTTGAGGGAGGCTTCTGCAGGCTTCTGTAAGCTTTGCAGGCTGAAAACTAGCCACGTTTCATCACTTCCGGTATTTTTAGAAAAACAGGAAATGATGAAACAGGGCTTGTTTTCGGCCTGCAAAGCTTGCAGAAGGCTGCAGAAGCCTTCCTCAAGCTTTTGGGAGGCTGAAAAAGGCCAAAAATCAGCTGTGAGGCGCAGTGCAAGTAAAGGGGCGGTGGTGGGGATTGCACGCGCATGTGTAGCGGACGTGGGGGGGGCATGCATTGCCTTCTGGGTGCTGGCAGCTGAGTGTGAGCATGCAAAGGGGCGCACAATTTTTGGCACAGGAGCCCAAAAAGATTAGCCACCACTGACCTAAGAGATCAGGTTAAAAAGGATTAATATTAGCAGCTTTTTCCTGGGGAGAATCAAGGGAAGAATGAATTCATAGAGATCTTGGAGTTGCTCAGAAGAATTTTACCCTGGAGAAAAAAGGCACAGGATTAATTAGGAGATGTAGCCAAAGAAGCATGAAAAGAAGCATGAGAAGTATTACATCATACTGTAGCTAGAACCCACCTTTTCTGTGGTAGCAAATAACACATGCAAGGACATTTCTTTTCAGTTTATCCCATATCTTTACAGCAGTCCTAAATTGTAGTTTGGGACTGAGAGATAGTGACTGTTTGGCTGTTCTATTGAATTCCATGATGGAAAGAGGATTTGAATCTCGATCTCCCAAATTGCAGTCCAACACCTTAATCACTATATTACACTGTCCCAAAGTGCTTTTTCAAGAGGCAACTGGACTTTCTTTTTTATATTCTTTTGAAGACGCTTCGCTTCTCATCCAAGAAGCTTCTTCGGCTCTGACAGGATAGTGGGGAATGGAACGATTTATATTTCTTGCAGACAGCTGGTCATTTGCCTCCTTTTAAGAGCAGGGGTGTCAAACTCGTGGCTTCTTCATGTATTGTGACTTTTTCCTATCTCGCTAAACCGGGATGGGCATGGCCAGCATTTGATGCATCCGGCACCTGGGCTGCAAGTTTTAGAGGATTGTTGAAGCACTTGGAGGTTTATGGGTGTCCTCAGCAGAGGTGGTATTCAGCAGGTTCTGACCAGTTCTGGAGAACCGGTAGTGGAAATTTTGAATAGTTTGGAGAACTGGCAAATACCACATCTGACTGGGGATTTTACAGTATCCTTCCCCTGCCATGCCCACCAAGCCACTCCCACAGAACCGGTAGTGAAAAAATTTGAATCCCACCTCTGGATGGATCTGATTTAGAATGACCAATGATAATGTAACAATGGGATGAAGTAACTTTGGATTTAACAACTTTTATCATCTCTTAGATTTGAAAAATAGTTCAGCCATTACTTATTCACTTTACAGCACATAACTGAATTGAGCAGTTCTTTTTTTGGCAACAGCACAACTGCAATCAAATCATTTCTGAAAGGTTTGAGCTTGGCATCTATTTTAAGTACAGTTTCCGGAAGTTTCTGAATAGTTAAATCCAAACTATTTTTGGCCTTTAGACAACTAATAGTTCTGTTCTCTAGGAAGACCAAGCATACAGATAGTCCTCAGCATACAACTGTTCATTTAGTGACCATTCAAAGTTGCAATGGCTCTGGAACAAGTGACATATGACCATTTTTCACAGTTGCAAATCATTTGCAACATTTCCCTGGTCATATGATCAAAATTCAGATGCTTGGCAACTGGTTCATACTAATGACTTTGTACCATGCCAGGGTCATAGGATCACCTTTTGCAACCTTCTGACAAGCAAAGTTAATGAGGAAGCCAGATTCATTTAACAATCAGGTTACTAACTTATCCACTGCAGTGATTCACTTAACAACTGGCAAGACAGGTTGTAAAATGAGGCAAAACCCATATAACAAATTCTCACTTAGTAACATAAATTTTGGCTGAACTGTGGTCGTAAGTCGAGGACTACCTGTACTTTCTGAAGAATTGCACCAATTAGCATTATTTTTATGTAGTCATGCATCTTATTCTCAAAAGGCTGGCATCAAACAGATAGTTGGAATCAGTGGTGGGATTCAAAAATTTTTACTACTGGTTCTGTGGGCATGGCATGGTGGGTGTGGCATGGTGGTTGTGACAGGGGAAGGATACTGCAAAATCTCCATCGCCACCCCACTCCTGGGGGAATGTTATACTGCAAAATCCCATTCTCTCCCCACCCCACCAACCTGCTTTTCAGCTCCGTTCTCCTTTGCAGGGCAACAAAAGAAGTCCCAGCCAATCAGCTGGGACTCGGGAGGCAGAGAAGAGATGGGGGCGGGGACAGTCAGAAGTGGGATTTGCTGGTTCTCTGAACTACTCAAAATTTCTGCTATTGGTTCTCCAGAGCTGGTCAGAACCTGCTGAATATACCACCTCTGGTTGGAATGATTTTGGACCAGCTGAGAGTACTCAGGGTAGATTGACCATCTTCAAGCCTGGCTATCATTTCAAAGTGGGAAATCATGAAAGGCAAACTGGTATAAACCATAGTCCAGTCACAATCATAGTCCAGTTATTCCAGGTTGAGCATGTATCATTCTAGCCATCACCATTGAGAATAAAGACATTATGCCATTGAACTGGCCAGAATATCTTATGGCTCCTGGAAAATATATTAAAATAATTGCATCATGCAAGTTTTTCTTTATTTTTTCATCACTTTTTATTCTTTTTTGTACACAGATCCGGAACGATGAAGATAGGATGAAATCTATTTTTAGACAGTAATGAGATAGTTTTGCATATAGTTTTGAAAATCAGAAAGATTTTCATTCTGTGTCTTAATAAGAAACGATTCAGGCTTGCTTTCCTCTTTGATTTTTGCTGCTTACCAGAGTGTCAGCTACTTTAATTATTTCTATTTAATTACATCCTAGCATTTGAACTATCCTCATTAACCTTCATCAGAGGGAATCATCCGGGCTAACGCAGATCATGGAAACAACATCTTGCACAATCCTTCTCCCAAACCCCACCTGCTTCCTAGGCTTTTGCTTTCCCCGAATTCGTTCAAATCATTAATTGAATATTAGAGCACTTGGCCATTTAGCTGTTCAGATCATAAAGCAATATGGGTAACATGAGGCTGCAATAGCTCAGTGGTCTCCACATTCTCTTCTTAATGCTTCATTAGCATTTTAAAGAAGAGACTACAAAAATGTACAGAAAAAAAACCCTAAGATTAGCAGCAAGTGAAGGACAAATGTTTACTCTAAGCATGTCATCAATATGTGACTGTTCTTTTTCTGGCTGATAGTTTCTAAAAGAAAGCTGAGATTTTTCAGTGACACATTCAATCACTGGCTTTCTGAATCTGTGAAAATATGTCCTGAATAGATATTTATAGGTTTCTGGTGTCAAATAACTAAAAAGGAATGTGGAACAGACCTCCTACGCTCCTCCATATCTACGTATGCCCTCACATCAAAATCCATGAGAACTTTTGGTGTCTGGGGACACATAGAAGCTTAAAGTTTTGGCCTTATTTGAGAATAACCTAACTGTGAAAGAAGATGTTAAAGGATCCACAAGTCTTTGTCCTGGACTTAGCATATCTTCAGAACCAAAATCAGTTTCCAATAGTTTGAAATTGCCTGATTGATTGATTGAGTGATTGGATTTGAAAACTGCCTGGCTTCAGAATATAAATCTGGTGACTAACAGTTCAAAACAGAAAAATTCAAAAAGCATCCAGACAATAATATCCAATATACAGAGCTATAATAGGGGCTCCACAATCATCCTACCTTGAAGGCCTGGGAGAGAAACCATGTTTTTAAAGACCTCAGATCATCACCAGGATGAGAGACATATGAACTGTGGGAACCCAATGAGTTAAGGAGGAGGCAACCTGAGGCTCTTCCTGATATTACATTCCTTGCCAAGGCTAAATGAATTCTTCTGTCCCTTTTGTTTTTGTAATAACTTCTGGACATTTCCCTCATGGCTGTATGTAGAATACATTTCCTCATGAGATAACTAGACCATACTGTCTGAAGGGCCTCCCAATCTAGGAGCAGGTATAGTTGATGCACAAGGTGGAGCTGCTCAAAGGTTCTCTTGCCACAACAGCTATCGGTCCTTTGTGTAGGAGCTATGAGTTCAAAGAAGTAAAAAAATATTGAATGGGATATTTTGTCTAAGGCTCTGACAAGACCTATCTTTTATCACTTAGGCATGCAAGTACATTCAAAATATCGTTTTTGTACTTGATTATAAAGGGGAGAGAAGATGGCTGCAATGTACTCTTGATAAATGCTGGATTTTTCTTCAATATTTGCAAGTATTGAACTAATAATTAATGTTATTGTAAACAATTAATAGAACATATGATTCTTACATCTTATATATCAGTTATAAGCAGCAGTTGAGGGAACTCATAGCCATTTATTTCAAGTTTGCGCAAAGCAGAAGGCAATAAACTTTGAACACTTTAGACAAAATAGGAAAAGCATTTTTACATTTTTTTTTTGCAATGCATTAATAATAGGCAGGCTGGTGTTCCAGGATCAAGTTTCATGTTCCCCTCTTTTGACAACTGCCAGAATCTATGTCCTAGTTTACTTCAATTGTTAAAACATGGGAAGGAAGCATGCTTCAAAAACCTTGTCTCCCACAACAATACCATTTACAAGAATAGTCTACAGGGTGAGTGGCCATAGCTCATATTTTCATTGTGAAATCAAGACTGGCTATTATCCCAAAGTGAAAGATACAAAGGGATAGTCCCAAAGGTGCTTTTTTCAAGAGGCAACTGGGCTTTTTGAAGTTGTTTCACTTCTTATCCAAGAAGCTTCTTCAGCTCTGACTGGATGGTGGGGAATGGAAGGATTTATACCAGTGGTGGGATTCAAATTTTCTAGTACTGGTTCTGTGGGCATGGCTTGGTGGGCATGGCAGGGGAAGGACACTGTAAAATCTCCAGTCAGAGATGATATTTGCCGGTTCTCCAAACCACTCAAAATTTCCACAACCAGTTCTCCAGAACTGGTCAGAACTTGCTGAATACCACCTCTGATTTATACTCCTTGCAGACAGCAGGACATTTGCCTTATTTTAGCAAGTCATTAAGGCCACCTGGAGGTTTATCTGTGTCATCAGGGTCACCTGAGTGGTGCAAATGTGGTATGGAGCCTTCTTGGAATTGTTGAAAGAATTGTGTTGTAGACTGGAGATAGATGATGCCACATCCTTCCCCATCTGTTGAGAAAGGGCTATTTGATTTTGACATAGATGGGCTCTTTAACTCCTCTTTCAAACCAGAGGTCCTCTTGAACAGTTTGCTGTCTTCAAAAGAGTAGTTTTTGTTTTTCAAATGCAGATGGAATGCTGAATCTTGTCCTGATGGGTTTGTTCTCCTATGTTGCGCCATGCATTTATGAAGTGGTTGTTTTGTTTCCCCAGTGTTTCCCCTGTGCATGGTTCACTGCATTGTACTCCATATACCACGTTGCTCTTGAAAAAGCACATTTGGGGCAGCCATAACCTGGATGACTGAGAATCTCCATAGACAAAATGGTATTGTTGGGAATTATACCTGAAAAAAAGACCAGAAAGACTGATTGGATTTGAGAAGGTATCACAAAATTTATCTGTTATCTCCCTAGTAAATAAATATTTCACAAGTAGTCATATCCAACTTATTATAGAAGCTGTTCATAACACACTCAGATGTCCAAATGTTCAAAAGTGCACACTGCCAAAAAACATTTGTTCAGTGCTACAATTTATTTTTGTACTATTATCCATATGAAGTGTTTACATTGAGTAATGTGGTACGTATTTCAGTAAACCTGTTTTCATGTGTCCCCTTTTGATAGTGAAGCTTTTAAGTTGACTGAAGACAGTCAGCTTTGCCCCTTTTCTCCACTGTTGAGAAAATGAAACAGATAGGATCTCCAATTCTCTGCATGTTGCTGTATAAATCCATTGCAACCAGTATAAATGCTCTGGTTAAATGACAAAATAATGGTGGTCTGTCATCTGAGTTATGGGAGTCATTTCTTTTCTAGATTACATTACAGGGTTTGCTGTGTAGTTTTATAGGGTTCATTTTGGGTGCTGTACCAGTGCTCTGGACTCTAAGCAAGGCTTTTTGAAAATTTCAGGTAGCTCAATCCTCCTTCGGTCATAAATTTAAAGACTGAATGTATCACCTTTCCCCTTCTTATAAAAAGTAATCAGAGAAATAGTCATTCCCGAACTTGGAAGTGAAGGTTTAAGGGAGGAATGATGGAGCCATACAGAGTAAAAAAAAAACGACAGTGTGCTTTGTGTTGATTGATTGATTGATTATATGCTATCAAATAGACATCGATTTTTAGCTACCAAAGAGATAGATTTTTCTCCATGACTGTTTTGTGTTACTAACATTGAAAAACAAGTCACTTTAGCCTCTTTTCTTATTGCCATTGCTTAATATATTTTTGTTTTGTTTTTATTATGATTTAACTAATGTAGCAGCACATTTTCCCCAACAACCATCATCTAATATTGCCACATTTATCAGAGAGAAAATGAAATAATCATTATTATAGGAGTAGCAAATTAGATTTGCTTGAAACAGATGGCATTTTATGGCTACATTTGATGTTCTCTAATAGAAAACAGGCAGGCAGAAGAAATTACTTCACCCAAAATATCTACTTGAAGTCTGGGGGGAGAAGGTAACTTTGACATTTGAACTTTACACAAGACTGCCACAGAGAGAAAAATTCTTCAATGTGCATTACTTGGAGGAGACTATCCTCTGTTTTTCATCTATCATATCTGTTGCACATTTTGTTGTCATATCTTAGATGTAGGCAGCTGTTGAATCTGCATTCATTAGATATATTACTTTATTGATGTGTTTCTTACTAGGTTTGATTTGTGTGAAAGGCCACAGTGAGTTAGAGGGCAATTAAACATTTGGGATATTTTTACTGCATATTAATTGATTTATATTAAAAGAAATATACTGAAACTGTATCCTCAGTAAACACAAACATAGACATATAAAAACTCAGGAGCAGATTATTCACAAAAAATATAGAGGTAACTGGCACAGTAAAAAAGTAAAAAAAAACCCACCCTATGTCATACAGTTTTAGATGAGGACAAAAAACAAAGTTTAGTTTTTTCAGATTTCTCAAATCACAAGATACATTATATATTCATATATCTAGGTCAGATTATACAATACATTACAACTTACTTCAAGCTACCAAGCAAAAAATGGGAAAATCTCACCGTTTGATAGATTTGCAAACGGAAAAGTAGAGGATGACAACCAAGAAAAATAACTGAAATATTACAACCAGAGAAAATAAAAACGAGCTTATGTATAGAAATCTGTGTAATTCTAATATGTATCTGTGGAAAAAGATATTTGCCAATAGGTATTGAAGCAGCCAAATTGAATTGAAAAAAGAAAAGTGAGTGAAATTGATAGTCACACATGAAAGTGAAAGTGAAAAGATCGAGCATTCAGTTGTTCTTTAGTTTTAATGCTTACTAATGTTATTTGGGTCAGTTCATTTGTCAGTTTAGGCTGATAAAGATGATGTTCAATAATTTATCTCCACCCCAGACCATATACAGTATATTTTACAATGGATACTCTTGTATCTAGAGACAGTATGGAACTGCATGGGACAAACCCAGCTGAAATTGCATACTAGCATTTATGTATTATGTATGTGTGTATGTATGTATGTATGTATTTAATTATTTACATTTTGCCCTTATTATTTTTACAAATAACTCAAGAAGGGAAATCCACCACACTTTCTTCCTCTTATTTTCTCCATTACAACAACCCCGTGAAGTGGGTTGGACTGAGGGAGAGTGATTGGCACAAAATGACCCAGCTGGCTTTCATGGCTAAGGTAGGACTTAAACTCACTTTCTAGCCTTTGGACTTTGAACCTAGTGAGGGGATTTGATGCACTTGTTCTGTGCTTCTGGACGTAAGAATTGGACTCATTTGATATTGCACTAGGTCCTGTGTGAGGATGAATCCTGAGGAATACTATTTGAGTTGATGACTGTACTTTACAGTCCCAGTAAAGACTTAAACCCTTGGTGTGCATGCATAGGACAGGATACTTCATTTTTCTTTCTCTTTGAAAACATTTTACTTCTCACATAAGAAGCTTCTTCAGTGCTAACTAACTGGTGGGGAATGGCATTTTTTTCAAAGGAAAAAACCTCAAGAAAGTACAGTTGCCTTTTGGAAATAACATCTTTGGGACAACTAGGATCTGAATTATTGAGATCTCCATCAACATGGATGTTGGTATGTTTAAAATATAATCCAGTGCCAGTCCTGACCTAAAACATATAAAACAACTATGGGACCACTTTCTGCATGTTGAGCCTATTTATCCTGTATTATTGGAATCTTGAGATTTAATTGGGCTCCACATTTTTAAAGTTTAGACGGGTAGGGCTTTGGGGCCTTGAGAAGCTATGTTATGCTGCTGTAATGGGTGTTGCTTTATCTGATTGTTCTTATGAACCAACTAGTTTTTATGAAGGTGAGAGATAAATTATATATATATAAAAACATAAATGTGTGTTTGGGTTAAAATCTCTCTGTTAAGTAGAGAAGATTTTATTCAAGAAGTAGAATGTGGCATTTTCACCTAGGACAAAGAAGAGGATGGTTCCTGAGCACAGGAGATAACAGAGGTGAGTTAACCTGCTCAGTTTGATGACCATTCCTATGCTTTGCTCTCCTTCCAGAGCTAAATCTCTCCATAAAAGTGTCTATGTCTAAACAGCTTCTCTTATCCGAACTGTACCAAAAGGAGAAGGACAAGGCTCTTTGGAGGGCCCAGGAAAGAAAACAAAGCTCAAGGAAGCAAGCTTTAAAAAAGACAAAACAAAAAACCCACACCTCTTTGTGTTTATATGTACAACAAAGGCATAATTGTGTAACTCCTTGTATGGAGGAGACCAAGACTTTGCTTTCATCTCCTTTGAGCTCGTGAGTTGAACCACGGTCAGCCCTGCGAGGTAGATGAAGTCAGGAAACAGACACCGCAGGAATTACTATTAATTTGCTTCATTGTTATATGAAGTTAGAAGAGAATCTTAAAAGTTTGCCAGAGTTTCCTTTCCCCTCTTGTTTATACCAAAGAGAATCAAGGCAGGCCACACTTGTGCATTTCTCCCATTTACGGGTAAGCTGATATACTTGTAATGCCTGTCATATATTTTCTTCAGTTGTATCTTCCTATTCCTCTGCACCTAAAACCCAACAGAGTTGGATATTTATCAGAAATAACACAGGAACAACAGCTTCTTGAATCTGTATACTTGATATGGATGGTGTTTTTTATGCCATCAAAGATATGCATCTGACTATGATCCTGCTTTGCCAGTTGATTTTACCTGTTTCCAATCTTTTCATGCTTTTACGTGTACACATATGCAGGCATATGCTAGGAACTGAAGTATTCCAAAGTTCTAACATAGCCTTCAGAATAGGATTTAGATTTCTTCAGAAGCCTGGCACTCTTTGCAATTAGTCTGGATTTAAGAGTCCTTATCCGGTACCTTGCAGGCACCACCACTGTTAAGCTTCCTTTGTGAAGTTGCAGCTTTGAAAGAGTATGGGAAGCCATTTTTTCCCCTCTAGAACTTGAAATAATCCAGTTTGTCTGGCTCCTCTCAAGATATTATGCTGGAAAAAAATTATACACTTTAATAGAAATACTTCCCCCCTTCATTAAATTAAATCTCTAAAGCCCAATAATATTTCCAGTACTTATATGAAAATACCAGTGGGGATTGGAGATTAAAAGCTGTAGTTTTATACAAGTCAATGAAGATCTCAATAGGAAAGAATGCTCTTCAGATATAAATTACTCCAGTATAAAAATTGCATTTTAAAAACATAGATCCTTTAAAAACATAGTTTTCAGCCCTATGATGATAGGGCTGTTTATGTGTATTTACTATAAGGCTCATATACATTAGGTCTCTGTTCAATAATATCTCATTAATTATAATTTATTTGTATATTTTATGTGTTTGTCTAGATGCTCAGTTTTTGATTGCCTTTTCATATAAACCTGAGGCATTGAGCTATTTGCATTCAGCTGAGGTGCTGAATTTTCAAGTGTAGGAAAATGGAACTTTTTCTGTGTACTTGTTATGAGCTTCCTTTTATGACATATTGGCACCAAACCATCAAAGGTCATTTTTTTCCTTCATGATCTTGAGAGGTGACCCAGGGCTGTTTAAATGGAAAACAACAGAACCTGTCTTCTTATCAAAGCTGTTAGAAATGTTTATGCTTTCATCTATCCAGAGTACAAATCCGGATGGCTGTTTTCAGAGAAAAATAAGTAAGAAAAATACACTTTAGGATCAAGGAATATTAATATATTCTTAGTTTATTCATTCTAGTCAGATGAAGAAAAGGTTCAAGCATTCTTCTAAGTAGAAGTCATGGAAGGTAGCTTCATGTTCTCTTGACACTGCTAATCATAATAGCAATAGTCATATTTTTCTTGGTGAAAGTATTTGGCATTGTATTATCTCATGGGTGACTCTGCTTTGACAGATTTTCACATCTTGAATCCTAGGTGGATTGGGTCAGGAGAATTTCTTCCTCATTCAAAGTAGTGTATGTTATACCTGGAGACTTATATCCTCATCATACTGTTCCCTTCCAACCTCAGTAACCCAAGGATGTAAAAGTCATAAAATAAAAGAAAGGGAGATCGAATTAAATACAGTTTAGTATTCATAATAATACTCATTACATCGCTGCATGCCTGTCTTTTAAGAAATCATCTACACTTCTTCCATGACCATTTAATGGTTATTTTTAAAAAGTTCACCTCTCTCTTTTTTAAGGGTCGCATTAATTATAGTCACCCATTACTTTCTTAGGCTTCCCTTTCCTTTCAACACAGAGGTCTAAACATGAAAAAATAAATATAAAGTATAAGATGCAAAGTTCAGAGATTCATGCTTTGGCTTCTTCAACTTTGGGGATCGTTCTAATCAGAAGACATGGACAGGGAAGTATTAATTTGGTCTTTGGGAAAAGAATGTTTTTCTCCCTCTTTGTGTTAATGTTCACTCTACTCCATCCATCTCTAAAACCTGAGGACAAGCTGACCAGCAAAGGTAATTTGTATACTCTTTGTTTTGAATCTCTATACAAAATCCCTATGTATATCCCTATTCAAAAGGGAGAAAAAGTAGTAGATGAATACAGACCACAAAGGACAGAAAAATGAAAATACCTCAAACATTAAAAAAAATACTGCAAAGATAATTGCCCCAGAGAGATTGGGGTTGAGTCCACTTCCTGGAATAGAGAACAAGGGAGAATGTGGTACCTTCAGATTGATATTGGCAGGATAGGATATTTCTGGAGCTATAAATATATGTATGTCCTCTGTATGTCCTTGATTTCTAGGCTAGGATAATAGCCTTGCCTTTCTCCTTCTAAATTCTCCTTCTAAATTGATAATTTTCTTATTGTTCTTGCTATGTCTACTTTATGCCACTATCCAAAGATCTGTGCATGCTCCAGTGCCATTAATAGTAAATTACTTTGTGATTATCATCTGAAGAAATGTATTCTTAAAATATACCAAAAATTGCACTGGAGAAATGCTAAAAGCTTCAATGAATCTGAGGTGGGCTGCTATGTCTGTGAGAAAAATAAAGCTTTTCATGTGCAGGGACATCATTAATATTCTTCTGCTGTATTGTTCAGCATGTAGATTTCTTTAGCTCACAAGAATGGCTTTACAAGAGAGATCAAAATTAAGAAAAAAGGAAACCCTTCTTTCTACACAGCTGTAGGATGATAATTTCTTGAGAAGGTTCATAAATGGGGATACACACATTTAAAAAAAAGATTATAGTCCAAGACAAAGCTGCAATAAATCAACGCGCCTATAACTATTAAGTTATATCAAAGTTTGGATGCAAGTTTTGATGTCCCTCTCTGCAAATTTGATTCCAGAACTGACCTACACCTTATGATTGGGAAATGCATTTTCAGTCATAAAACAGGATCCCTCTCACAAATTTGGCTTCCCCTTCCCAGATATCCTATTAACATCCCAAATTTGCTCAGAGTCTCCTAGTCATCCAGAAAAAAAAGATTTGGGGATCACATAGAGGTAGAGCAAGAAGGATATATCCCATCAAACACCTTGTTGTAAAATTCAATCGCAATTCAATCGGTACGTTTCCATGCATAGTAACATACTAGAAAGAGAAACTGGTTAGGTATTAAGAAAAGGGGAAGTCTACTTTGCTGGAAATATCGAACTGGTTGAACTAACATTTTCTGTCTCTTGCAAATAGTATGGTGGTAGGACACACTGGCATTTTAGTCCACTTATCAACTCAGTTCAACCTGTTCATCAAATCTGATGGACACAACAAGGAACTGGACACAACCTGTTCATCAAATCTGATGGACACAACTGTCATAAGATGAGTGGCCTCTGCAAGAAAATACCATTGATCAATTATTTAGTAAAATGAAGGTGAACCTACACTTTCTTTCAGAGACTGAAGTTAGTGCACATGATTTCTTCTCCCATTTTACTGTCACAACACCCAGGGAGGGAGGTTAAGCCAAGAGCATGTGACTGTGGGAATCATTTATATCCTTTTTATCTTAGTCTACAGCACCACTAACACCATTTTAATTTAGTGGCATTCACAGACATAAACAGGCAAACTAGATACACAGAGACTGTTTTTGCAGTGGAAATTAGTACAGACAGCACCATTTATAGGCAGAGAATCTAGTGGCTTGGTATCAACATTCTTATCTCTCTTTGTGGCTGAAGAAGAAGAAATTATCTGTGTACCAAGAGCTGGCAAACATATAGCAGTGCTAATTTATGCATATTCACAGAGGTAAGCATACAACCTCTCATTGATAGTGTTTTTCTACCAACATATCTCATCCCTTAAATAAATGATGGTTGAGAAGAAGGCCCCTGGTCTTCAGCATGCATTTATTTTATAAATTTAGTTCTTGCTGGGTTATATTATTTTCCCCATAGACAATTAAACTTGTCTTTGACTTTAATTAAAAGCTCTCTCTAGGCTGGCATTTTTTTTAAAAAAAATAACACACACTACAATTTGCTTTGTAGAAATATGGTTTCTTTTCTTTCAGGGTGTCTAATTTAATGTTTTTCATTCTCTGCTACTTTACACTTATATGCATAATAATGGGCTCCTCAGAATCTATATTTCATATTGAGTTTCTAATTAAGGCTTCTTGATATTTTGTGTTAAGAGTTGATGAGATGATTAAAGTCTAAAGCAGAAAAAAAATCTGAATAAAAAAAAATCCAAATTTTATAGAATGTCTAATTAGTTAATCGAATCTTTGCCAATCTTCCCCTTTTCCCAACATGACTGAATATTCCATATGTTAACAGAGATAATCCTCATCATATCAATAAAGTTGAGAGTTTTTCTTTGCAAAATTTACTTATAGAAATAAACAGTGGTGTGATGTACAATTTCATCAAGGAAATGAATTGTTCCAACATTATACTGGCTAAATTGTATTGGCTTGTATTTTATCATCAAGTTATATTTTATCTGCTGGTGATTGTTACGTTTTAAGTACCTTATGTATAGCTGGGCTTCTGTTTATGTTTTGCTGATTGAACAAGTCCCCTGATTATGTTTTTCAGAGTTGATAAGTATGATTTTGTTTTGTTAAAACCCATATGGTTGCAAAAAAATTTAAAACATCATCATCATCATCATCATCATCATCCTATGAGGACACAAGATGCTGGGAAGAAAAGCTCAGCTGGATTAAACCAAATATCCATCACATCCCGATTTTGTTTCCCATAATAACACAATGACTTAATGCCAGTTGCTTTCTCCTGCTATTACAGCTTAGAAATTGGCATTCAGTAATATACTGCCTTTGCATATGAATGTTATGCAGATTAGCTAGCTGTGCACATTTTGAAAATGATCTGAATGGACAGCTTTGGACTTCCCTTGAGCAATGCTGCTTTCATTAAAATAGACTTAATTTTTCCAGGCTGGTAAAAAAAGATGCTGTTGCTTTAAGAGTTATATTAGTTTTAACCAATAGATTCCTTATAGCCCTGACACTTTTCCCCTCCCCTGGCTCTTGCAGAAACCTAAAGGAAAGAAATCAGGGGACTTTAATGAATAGAAGAGAAGTGCAGGACTGCAGAAGGCTCAAATAATTTCTTCCAAATCATGCATCCTCTAATGGAGATATGTATAAGGAGATAGTAAATTCTCTTCTACAAATGAATAATCCTTGTGAGCATACTTCATAAAGCAGCATTTTCGTCTTGCTTGTAAGAGCAATGCAGCCATTTTTAAAAATGCTTTTCCTGCTTTGACTGGCACTTACAGTAGGTAGAAGAGGCTTTTTGGTATACGCAGGGCCTTTGCCATTTACTGGCCACAGCAGGCTGAGATGTGAAATGTCTCATCAAAATTGTGGCAGCTCTTCATCTCATCTTCTTACATTGCTTGTGTGGCATACAGCTCTTTGCTGAGACAAATTGCTCTTTCCTTCACATTTGAATGTATAGCTGTATTAAATTCTCTCTTTGTAATGTACATACAATTAATATTAGCAACTGAAGACTAAAAACATATCCCAAAAACAGTGAAACTACTTATAAATATCAAGGCATATCTAAAATATTGATGTTTCCAGGTCTCCTTTGCGACTGAGTGTTTAACAGCAAGAGTAATTGCAATAAAAATGGTACTATTGTACTAGTACAAGTAGTGTGTGTGGGGGTTGGGGGGGCATTGAATTGTATACCCTGAATCTCCTTTTGAGGCATTTTCCCTCCCTCATTTTTATACCACATATTATTTGTAGGACACATACATTTTGGACATATTGAGAATTGTTTCTAGCATTCTGGGGTTATCTGACAAATTTAACAAGATGATGTATGCCTTTCAGGAGACATATTTGATGTTCCATTTATTCTTAGCATTGGCACTCTGAGGGGCACAGAGCTTTATCTATACTTGTCTTATAAATAGAAATGGAGGGAAGGAGGCAAAAAGAGCAGCCAAAGGAAAGACCTGTCTGCTAAACTTCATGCTACAGTGAGAATGCATGCAGGTGACATTAAATACCACTTTCTGCTCATTTAATTGTGCATTACTCTAATCTTGCCTTTTGGAATCAAATAACATGCCACTCATCTTCCTGTTTCCTATTCCATTTTGAGGTAGCCTATATTAAAAAAAATGCAGATACCTATGGTTAATCTAAATGCAAAAGCCAGCTTGTGATGGGAAGGCATAAACATAGAAGCCTTTCTGTGCTAGTTAATTCCCTCTCCTTGTAGGGCCATTGGGCTTGACAGTGTCAGAAGCAGAGAGGTAAGAAACGTTTGCTTCTAAGACTTCACGCTGATTAAAAACAAACAAATCGAGAGTGGAAGAGGAGAAAAATCCTCTCGCTCAAAATTGCTTTGCCATTTTTGACTTTCTATATTTGATAACAACTCTCCTTCCCCCTCTCTTCCCCTCTCTCCTCTCTCTCTCTCTCTCTCACACACACACACACATACAAACAAACAGTCCAAAAAAG
Organism: Toxicocalamus goodenoughensis; assembly: GCA_032468175.1. Taxonomy (NCBI): domain Eukaryota; kingdom Metazoa; phylum Chordata; class Lepidosauria; order Squamata; family Elapidae; genus Toxicocalamus; species Toxicocalamus goodenoughensis. Next base: position 27,355 of record JANHFN010008361.1, read on the forward strand.
CAAAAGATATTGTTGGCCTTTTGCTTGACAAGAGCATCCCTTCTCCAGGTTATTAAGTTGAAAATGCAGTCAAGTATTAATGCTGGAATTGTTTGCACGGTTTCTCTCCTCTGCACCAAGGACGCTCAACCGGGAAGGAGCAGAGGAGTTATAGACCATGTTAGAGGGAGGATGGGAGCAATGCAATGCTTAGAAATACAGGTGCTCTTTTGTTGTTCCTGGATCAAAAACAGGTCAACCGATTTTGACTGGCAATCTCAGGCTGTCGGTCCGAAGCTACTTAAAGCTCCATCGTAGCTCATCACCTTATATACCCTTGGAAAATGTTAGATAACGCAAATGCGCAAAAGGAAGGAAACACAGTGAAACAAAGAAATCACATGCTTGCTTTGTGATTGGTATTGTCACAGTGATATGTGAGATGCATTCAAAATGTTGATGTAAGAATAATTACTATGAATACAAAGATACCCCCTAATCTATAAATTGCAGATGTCTATATAATTCTATAAATTGATTATGTTTCCCTATAATCCTTTACTCTGGCCAACCATAAGAATTGAATAACTATGTACTCTATGTAGTTAGGAACGAGGCAACAGTTATGCTAATTTCTTATTACCCTATTTTGAAAATGCTGCTGTACATTAAAGTGATTTTTGCAAATGAAAGCTAAAAGCTAAGCAAAAGCTCTAGTCTGTTTTGCCTAAAGATGATTATTGCATTCTCTATGTTTTACTAAATGACAAACCAATTTGTTACCTACCTGCATAAACATTTGTCTGCATTAGAACCAGAAATGTTTTATTTTTATTAACATAAACTTTTACCTTCTTATGAAGACACAAGGGTACAATAAAATTAACATGCAAATACAATGCCCAATTTGCATTTTTCCCCCACGGTCAGCAGAACTAAAAGGAAAGAAAATCAATTGTCTATTATGTCAGCTTCATACACATCAAGAACTTAAATTAGATCATTGTAACGAGTCTTCTAATTTTCAAGCTGCCAAATTAATATAAAATGGTAGAAAGTAGCCCAACTTTCCATCATTTCAGCAGCAAACAGAAGCCACCACAGAATGCTTGTTCTAAGATAGCAAATGATATGGCACACAATGAATGCAAAATTAGTATAATGTGCTTACCCATATGGTGATATTATTGTTGTTTATAAGACTGGATACAAAACTCCAATGTTATCTTTCAGTTACCATATTGTATTATGTCCTAGCCCCCCAAAATAAGTTAATGATTCTTCCTGTTCTTCTTGGTTCCAACTTTAATGAAAGATCATAGCTCATTTTTTTTCCTGGCAGCTGGACAACCTGAGCTTTTCAGAGAATGGTTAGACAGAATAGTTTGGGTACCAATTTGTTAATGATGTGCTATGTTTCTTATTAGTTGAGTTAATAGTAATGGTGCACAGTTTTCCATTTCCTCCTTCCTTTTCCCTCCAATCCTTCCATGTTTTAAAAATAATCTTGTACAGTCCAGCATCTGCCTGTCACATTTCTTATCTTTCTTTCTAGCTATTGTCCCAAAACAGAAAGGATTTGTTATCTAACTCTCAAGTAAATAAAGGAAATGAATTCTTCCCCAGTGTGCCAGCAACAGTAAACACAAGGCAAAATATCTATCTTTTATTCCCCCCCAATGCTATTTCTTGATAATAATATTTTTGTTGTTCTATACCTTGTTGTCCCAGGAAGCTCTGGATTTGTTGAACCTGGCATGTGGGCCAGTTAATTATTCAATTACTGTAAATCAATTAAATTTTATTGAATAATTATGCTACAGAAAAAAAGGGCACTTGAAATTAATTTTTTTCAAACCAGGGGTGGGGTTTTGTTCTAAGACTGTGAGTTTTAAAGGGTTATAATTGGGACAATAAAAAAATCATGACCTCATGGATAAATATAGTTTCATAAATATACTTGGAACATACCCAAAAAAATGGGCATTACTAGTCAGAAGGTGAACACAAAAGATGGGCACTGTTGTTGCTAGGGAAATATGATCCATCAGGATTTCTTATCTATTAGCACAGCTGACTCCTGGCTCCTTCTGTCCTTCAGGGAAGGTTACTGCCTTTCACTGTTTGTGTCTGGCTCATCTTCAGAGGAAAGGAATTTCTGTTTTTCTAGCCACCAACTAATGAAGGTCAATCTGGGGCCATATGTATTGTTTTTTTATTATAATTATGCACCTTCCATTCAATCAACCCTTCTCTTCTTTTCATTTAAAGGTAGCATACAAGATTGAAACAGCCAGTGAAATTATGCTTGTTTCTTTTATACAAGAAGGACTGATTGTGATGAAAATTTTTAAAAGTTAAAATGTATTTGAATATTGAAAGTTTGAAAACTGCGGAAACTGGGATTAGTTTATTCAAAAATAAACTAATCATAATTTGTACTGGAGATAAATTCCTTGTTGTGTCTAACCAACACTTGGCAAAATAAAGTATTCTATTAATTCTGCTAATTAAATCCAAAATTATTTCTTAAAGCAGCTAAACCAACTTGGTAACTGTTGGAATGTATTTGCGTACATTTACTAGTGTGGGCTGATAAAGCATGGCATATGATTGTTTTTCAAAAACACCCCGTTGTGTGTTCACCAGTGTTAAGAGCTTTATTGGAACTGAGGACCAAATCTTGATTTCCATGGATCAAATATTTTTTCTTTGAAAAGTTAATGTCATAGAACCTGATTTTTTTCTTTCTCCCTTCTCACAAAATTCTTCCAAACTTTAACAAGCCTCTTTTGTAACTCCAATATAGGAAAGATTATCAAGGTCATTTTTTTAGTTGGCTGGGGAATTCTGAGAGTTGAAGTCCACAAGCCTAAAAGTTACCAAGGTTGGATACCCCTGGCCTAATTAATAATGGGGAATGTCTTATTATGGACCATTTGTGTCCCATAAAGCTTCTTATCTGGCTTGCCAAAGACATCCCCCCCCCCCCGAAATTCTATATCTAGGTTCTGTGGATCAATAGTTTTCTAAACTCCTTGAATTTCTCTAGGAAGAAAAGCGTAGTCTTAGTCAAGTAAAACCACCTTACTCAATTCTTCAACTTTCTGATTGTAAAAAGTAAGAAACAAGGCAATAAGAAATACACAAAACAAAGGCACTTAGGAACTACCCCACCTCTGAAAACCCCCAGTCCTTTTATTTAACATCAAATAAATATAGGAAAAGGAATGTCAAGATTTCTTTTGTTTTTGTTTTTTAAAAAAACCTCTTTCTTTCTCCAACAGTGAATCTTTGTCCTGGAGCAGAACAGAAAGTGGTGTTTATTACGGCCCGTGTCCATCCAGGGGAAACACCATCATCTTTTGTATGCCAAGGTGAGTAGTTACATATATAAGAATTTGAATGAAATTCAGGAACAGAAGCTTCTTATATCTGTGTGGAATCTGTCTCTAATCATTACATTTATTAGTCTCTGCTACTTAAAATTGCATGATTGATTGTTTTAGTTTAAATTTCAGATGGGGATGATTTGAACTACACCATTTTTCTGCCATCTTGTGGCCATCAAGATTACCCCTAGAAAAAATTCCTGTCTAAAATTTTGGAGGTTCTGCTTCAAGTCAGTGTGCAATCTATGGTTGACATCTGTGGTTGACACTTTCTAGTTAGGGAGTCCATAAAACAAATCTTATACAGTAGACTTGTATTAGGTGTGGAAGGAAATAAGGTTTAACTAAGTTTAATAACATATTATTGAATGAGTATTTTTGCCAAAATACTTACTCGGTAATGACTTTGCTGACAAAACAAACCCTGGAGCTGATAAGACTGGAGCTGATAAGACTGTGCTATAGCTGGAATACATGTGCTATAGCTGGAATACATTCCTATATAAGATTATATATATATATGCTTTGCAACTCCCCGGGTACCTGGATGAAACTGTCTATCTAGACCCGTTACAATCCGGCTTCCGGCCTGGGCACAGCACCGAAACGGCACTGATCGCTTTGGTGGATGATCTCTGGAGGGCTCGGGACAGGGGTTTTTCCACTGTCCTGGTCCTATTAGA
>JANHFN010008362.1:6660-33265 GCA_032468175.1 Toxicocalamus goodenoughensis
ATTAGGAAGGAAATGATTTTCGGCTGTTTCTCAATCAGTTAGGAAGCTAGGGGTAAACCTGGGACATCATACCAAACGGAGAAAAAACTGCCTACTAAGTCAAAGTAGATAAAGGTCAGCCCATGGGCCCTCTGTATTCTTCCTGCCTTTTTCTGAATATCTCTGAAGCTTTCCAAGACTATGCCAATAATTTCTGTCAGCAAAATGTTGAAAATCAACAGTGTCTTCAACAACAAAAGTAGCACTAGCACTAGCAATAGCACTTAGACTTATATACCATTTTATACTGCTTTACAGCTGTCTCTAAGTGGTTTACAGAGTCAGCATATTGCCCCCAACAATCTGGGTCCTCATTTTACTCACCTCGGAAGGATGGAAGGCTGAGTCAATCTTGAGCCTGGTGAGACTCGAACTGCCAAATTGCTGGCAGCCGGTGATCAGCAGAAGTAGCCTGCAGTACTGCACTCTAACCATTGCTCTACCGTGCCTCTTAAATGATCGTACCTGCAATGTGTTAGCTGATCTCACCTTTAAGTTAATGGGTATGAATCCATTATATATTTTGGTTGAAGGCTGAAGCTGCAGAGGGATAGTACTGGTTTAAAAGGGGGGAGGGGTAGTACTGTATTCTAACCATTGCACCATCATGGCTCTCAAGTAACTATAAATATATGACAGATGTCCACTAAATTTAAGATAATTATTTCAGTAACTATCTCCATCCGAGACAAGCATATTGAAAAATCTGGTCCTGGTCTTTTGTGTGAGTTGTGTTCATCATTACCAGTGCCATGTTGTCTTGGCTATTGCTTTTTTTTTTTAAAGGCCTCCAATAAGTTAAATGAGAAGGCTGAGATCTCTTGCAATTTCTATAATCAGAAGAGGATGAATCAACATCTGATGTCTCCTTTTCCCTGATGTCTATAGGAGAAAGAAATCAAAAGATTGACCCTGCTGTGGCTGTTTTAAGTATGCCTACTGTACTATTGTACTATAATAAAAATGAATTCCTTTTGATTTCCCTGCAGAAATGAGAGCATTGGCTGAACTCCTTGGTCCTTATGGAATGAAGTTCCTAAGTGATAACCTCATGTGGCATGTCACCTCACAGATGGTGGAGCTAAAGGTATAAAGCTCAGTGGAGAGGGGAACAGACTGGAATCAGCTATTTTCTTACTTATTCTGGGCTCATGAAACCATAATATAATTTATTTGGTTTGAACAGAGATTTTTCGTGAGTCCCCTGCCATTCCTCACAGTGTAGAACAGTATATTAAGTGAGCTGACTGGTCTAGTTAGTTAACAGTGGCTTAACGTGGTGCATGAAACCTGCCTTTCAGATTAGAAGAAAAGTCACTGAGCAGAAGGGTCTGGTTCTAGAAATTCTGCTAAGTTTCGTGGGGAGAGATTTGAAGATTGGCATAGGGCTATTTCTCAAAGCAAACTGAGAAGCAGGCTGCTCAAGATAACTTTTGCACCATCTCCAAAGTCGTCATACAATATCACCAAGTTTCATTCTTTCCAGAAACTTGTGACTGAGAATATGGATATTTTGGTTCAGATCAGATCCAACTACTGCCATGCAGAGAAGATGGCAACGTTAATGCCCCGCCTATCAGGTAATGGTTCTGTACTTCTTGTTCTCTGCCTCACGTATTCAGCAGTCATTGGTGAGACTAATAGTGAATTCAGGATTTTTTTGTTTTGGGGTTTTTAAAAGCAAAACAGAAAGCCCAACTAAAGAAGTTGAATCTATTTTATTACTGATTTTTAAATGTACATTTTCGGACCAAATCTTAGAATGGATGATATAATGTCTCATTTCTCACTGTTTTGATAATCCCAATATTTTAGAGATAATATATTCATTAGGTTTGACTCACCTTTCCCCTAAGAGCTCAGGATAGTGAGTGTAACATTTCAACCACCACTTTTTTTCACAAGAGTTGACATAATGTGAGCTGAGAGGTTGTGACCACTCTCAAGTCACTGGGGACTTTTTTGTGTGTGAATGTGGACTTGAAACAGGATTTTCCTATAGCCCAATTTACCAACTCTTTAGTACAGCAGACTGGAAATCGGATGTGGGGACAGAGCAAATTATGATGGCATAGTTTTGTCATGCATTACAGCATATTAGGCCAGCTGTCTGGATATATCCTAAGACTAACTTATATATTTGGGTAGGTGGGGGGATGAGGAGGGAATGGAATGGAATAGAAAAATTTATGGCCAAACTTCTGTGCAGAGTTTTCCACCAAAGTGGTTTCAGATTCTAAATATATTTGACATCATTAGAAACTTACCAGCAGATGCAGCCTTGTAAAAGTTTCTGCTGTTTTAGACACTGGCTCTAAACATTGCAACTGTGTTGTACTCTCATTCTAAGACTGTTTAAAGTAGACTATCTTGGTTTTCATAGAAATAACTCAACAACTTCTGTTGATCTGGGATAATTTGTCCCATTTGGATGCCTTCTAAAGGTATTTATGGTATGTCTATCATTCCCAACTAGTGTGTACTATGATAAGCTGGGTGATAGGGATTATAGATGTTATACTTCAAATACAATCACAGACAACATCTTGGGATAATCTAAGCTAAAGGTCTTGTGGCTCCTGGAAGATTGTATCTAATCACAATCTCTTCTGTCTAGGCATAGATAATGTTCTAAAAAGGATGACAATTATTGGGGAGATTCTGTGGTTCCGATCAATGGCACAGGAGGGACTTCAAGAGGTAAGTGGTGGGGCTTCGATATTTGTCCACACACAGGTACAAACAATGGTCTGCTCCTTGCTTTGTTTTTTGGTGGAGGGAAGGTAATTAAATAGGAGCTTGTAAGCAAAAAAGGGTAGATCCTATTTGTTGTCTCACCCCTTGCATTCTAACGTGGACAGGTTTTCAGCAACCATTGCCCTTTCCTGATGGGACCCATTCAGTATATGAAAGAATTTGTCAACCCTGAGATGGACATAAAGGTAAAATTGTCAATGTTTTTCTTTCTCATCTTGTATGAAGCACATGACCAGGAGGGTTTATTCTCTGCACTTTCTGAATGCTGTATTGACAACAGTATTGACTCTACCAGCACAATTGTCCTTGTTTTATCTGTATGCAGAGAAAATTCTGGGGGTGTAGAAGAGAATTTACTCTGCAAGTGCCTTTTATCAGTGATCCTGAAATGTGTACATCATGATCGCACAGACAATAATCTGAAAGGGGATTTCATATCTATATGGAGTCTGCTGATTAAATATAAAGGTTAATTTTACCTTTAAAAATGTCTTTAAAGATGTTACAAAGAATGTCAGTATTTTTAGCATTAATTCAATACGTACCTTACAAAACAGCTGGTGAATCTCTTAGCATGGATTAGATATGGACAGCATTTGACGGATTGGGAACTGAAATTGCCAGCATAGTGGCAAAGATTGTTAATGTGTGGCCCATGGGTAGCCAAGCAGCAGCACCTCAAGTTCTCACTGTCAGAATTTGACTCCTTCCGGGTCAGAATGCCTTTTAGGAGCCAATTTCAGTTTTTTAAAATAGAAGGTGTCTTAAGGTTAGGCATGGTAACATTCTGGGAAACCCAAATTTTAAAATCCCCCAAACCTTGAAATGAGCTAGGATTTCACACACACCCCTAGTGATTGTGAATCAAGAACAGAAAGTAGGCTAGTCTACTCTTTCTATGAATTCTTGAGAACACTTCCTGGGAGATTAAAAGTCTGAATTACAACTCCCAATCCCTCAAACACTGTCCTTACTTAATCTAAAATAAAATATTCACCAGCTCTTTTGTAAGGTATATATTGAACTAATGCTAAAGACACTGGAATGCTTTGTAACACGTTTAAAGGCATTTTTCAGCACAGTTCTGAAAATGCCAAGTTTAGGAACTGTATTATTTCAGGGTCCCCAAATCTGGATTCTCCGCATATTTGCAATCATTGCATCAAAGAGTGGAAAAGATGGAAGAGTGAAGCCCACTGCCTAACATTCCTATATTGACTTTTAAGGCCCACCTTTCTGTGTCTCTGTCCTCTTTCCTTTTCTCTCTCTGTGCTGCTGTGTTAATGAGACACCTCTTTCAGTAATACTGTCTGCTACCTTTTAAACGCATCGTGACTTTCTTCAGTTCGGTTTTAGTTGATGTAAGGCTGTGTCATTGCATTTTTTAGTGTCTCTGGAGCATCATTCTATCTTGGCAGGGGATGTGTTGATGCATATTCTGTCTCACACACATACACATAGCATAATAAAAAAAAAACACATAGCAGGCACAATTGAGCAAATTGTCTCTGTTATGTATTAGATTAGATTTATTAGATTTTTATCCTGCCTTTATTGCTTTATAAGTAACTCAAGGTGGCACAGATGCATAATACTCTTTCTTCCTCCTCTTTTTCCCCACAACAACTCTTCTCTGTGGTTGGGCTGAGAGAGAGAGAGACAGAGAGACAGAGAGAGTAACTGGCCCCAAAGGACCCAGCTGGCTTTCATGCCTAAATTGGGACTAGAACTCACAGTCACCTGGTTTCTAGGTCAGCATCTTCACCACTACACCAGTTCCATTTCTCTTGTTTGGTTTTTCTTTTATAATCTTTCTAGGCAGTTGCAAGCTATGAGTGGAAGATAAGCAGACTCTTTTTCAATCTGGCATTTTATTCTGATTGACAGTAGCTCTCCAAGATCTTTAGCCATATTTGCTAAATATTGGAGTGTGTGTGTGTGTGTGTGTGTGTGTGTGTGCTCATGGCTTCTTCCACTGTGAAATTTTAATTTGTAAGCCATCCAGAGGAACCATCTGTAAGTTGGACAGCCTTATACATTTGTTTAATAGATAAGTACATAAATAGATCTGATTGGTTTTAACTGGACATGCCAGGGATTGAATCTTGGACCGTCTGTGTGTAGAGCAGGTGCACTTGTTGAGCAATGGTCATACATGAGCATTGTCTTCATACTTCATTGACAGTGCAATTTGAGCCCCGAATCTGTACTGTAGAAGGAGCTACATCAAAGCCTTATCATATCTCTTGCTTAATCCCTTAATCCTCATTCCTGACTGAGATTGACTGCATGAAGTACTGTGCTACTAACTGTGTTTTTCCATTACTTTGGAGAGTTTGACAGAAGTTCACCAGCATCTCTGGAGAGCCCGCCTGATCTGTTTTAAGTAGAGATGCCACGGAAGCAAACTTAGATCTTAATTTTGCCCTTTCCGTGTGTGCGTCCTTGGTTTCTTATTACTCAGCTTGCCACTTCCTCTGGGTTTTTTTTCTATAAATCCAATCAGTTTTTGCAATGCAGTAAGTGAACCAGGCTTTCAGGTGAATAGGGACTTCCAGAATTCCCTGGGAGATGCAGCTTTTAAGTCAGTCTTGCCCAAACTGTGTTCCTGGCATCATAGTACAGGTAGTCCTCAACTTAACAAACAGTTCTTTTAGTGACCGTTCGAAGTTACAGCGGAAGTGAAAAAAGTGACTCATGACTATTTTTCACGCTTATGACCATAGCAGCATCCCCATGGTCACTTGATTTACATTTTGTTGCTTGACGGCTGGCTCATACTTATTGCAGTGTCCTGGGGTGACTTTCTGACAAGCAAAGTCAATGGGGGAGCCAGGTTCACTTAATAATGGTGTTACTAATTTAACAACTGCAGAGATTCACTTAACCAGTGTGGCAAGAAAAGTGGTCAAATTTGTTAAAACGTAACAATTGTCTCACTTAGCATCATAAATTCTGGGCTCAATTGTGGTCATAAGTCAAGGACTACCTGTATTCAGTGAGATCATGTCTATGGAGATTCTCAGTCATCCAGGTCATGGTTGTTCAAAAGGTGCTTTTTTTTCCAAGAGGCAGCTGGACTTTTTGGATTTTCTCTGAAGACGTTTCGCTTCTCATGCAAGAAGCTTTCTAGTGTTTATTTGAAGATGTTTCGCTTCTCCTCCTTCAGAGCTGAAAAAGCTTCTTGGATGAGAAGCAAAACGTCTTCAGAGAAAAACCAGAAAGCCCAGTAGCCTCTTGAAAAAGTACCTTTGTGACAGTGAGATTGTGGAAATTGATGCAGATGAAAAGTTGGACCATGTGTAGCCTCAAGGCTCCTTGTATGGAGTACCAGATAGTTTTACAGATTGAAAAGAAAACGTGACAAGAGAAATGCTACAGTTAGGAATACAATTTCTGTAAAAAAAAAGTATTCTCGAACAAAAACAGACAAGCTTTATTTTGGAAATAATAGGAGGCCTCGGCTACTTAAGTCTGTGTCTAGCAAAGAGCCTCTGGGATGCTGTCCTCCAGCAGGTAGAAAGAGTGGATCAGAAAAAGACCAGAAGTACATAGATGACAGTCAAAAGAGAAAGAGAAAACTGAGCTGAGAGAGAGGAAAAAATGATGAAAACCCTAAAAATATCATTCTGTACAATAAAAGCTATGTAACATAAAGAGCTGCAGAGTTCCTCTGCTAAACGTCTTTGCATCTATGGCCCCGAACAGACAACATATTTATAGTTACAGAAATCTGATGCCTGAAAAGTTGAATTTCAACCATATGTACATTTGGAATCTGCCTTATGTAATTCACCAGTCTTCACTGACTGTGACTAATGAATACGGGATAGCACAGATTCCTGCCATTTAGTAGTGGAATGTAAATAAAAACTATGCTATAAGTCTTACAAATAGTAATAGCACTTATATACCGCTTCCCAGCACTTTACAGCCCTTTCTAAGCAGTTTACAGCATCAGCATATTGCCCCTAATAGTCTGGGTCTTCGTTTTACCGACCTCAAGATTGAACAATTGGCAGTGGGAAGAGTTAGCCTGCAATACTGCATTCTGGCCCCTGCGCCATCGACGCTTCTGGTATAAAAGCTAGCTAGTTAGCTAGCTAGCTAGCTAGCTAGCTAAATAAATAAATATCAATCAATCAATCTCACCCCATATCTTGATACACGGAACTAGTATCACATAACTTAAAAATGAGCTATTGCTACATGTGAGATACATGTATGCATGCCCCAATATAGCTCTCTGATATTATGAATTAATCTTTGATATAGGTAGTAACCTACTTTTGCTAAAGTTTCAGGGGATATTTAGATCTTTTCTCGATATTTTTTGTTGGATGTATATTTTGTGTATATCTGTAGATATTGTACTCTCAAATTGCAAATGGAGATGTGAGTACTCTATCTTTCTTATCTTCATTTTTAAGTGCTTTGGCTTTATTGTATTGCGAACAGTTGCTGGGGTGCATCCACAGTTTCGTTGTACTTGTACAATGACAATAAAGTTCTTCTACTTCTAATTCTTAATTTGGGGTAGAATCTGGCGTCTGGATGGAGCTGAGCATTTACTGGCCAGATGCCCTTCCTCATGCCACACAGAGTTCACAGCATATATTAGGAAGGGCATTCAGCCAGTAAACACTCAGCTTCTCCCTCAAATCTACCCCAAATTAAGGGATTCCAGGGTCAAAGAAAGGGAGGGTTTTTTTTAAAATGTACATAATTTTGACATTTGTACCATGATGTCATCACATTAGTTTCACCATGTTGATGACATCCTGGTTGTTATCAATGACATCCCCATTGCTGGGTGTTTCCCGCTCAATGAGATATTAAAAAGTGTCCCCCAGATATAATATTTTGGAGCATAGGGCCGAGCTACATGTTATGCTACCAATGCATAAAAGAATGCTCCCAGTTCAAGGCACCCACCCTGATTCAGAGTAGGTGTTTTTGAAGAAAGTGACATGGCTCCCATTTAAAACAAAGGGAGACAAAAATCCACTGAACAATGAAAATAACATAAATAGGACAGTCGGGTTGATTTGTATGATTTTTCAATGGGATTGCTCCCCAAGACATCACCAAATTATGCATCCCTCTGCGTGGACTGAATGTCAGAAATCACAGATGGAAGGGCATCTGTTTCCTCCAAAACATGCATGGATTGCCTCTCTAAAATCCAATGAAATCAGAGAACACGTCTGTAGACAGATTTGATCTGTGATTCAATGCTGGGTTTGGAGAGAATCCATTGTAAAAACCGTGAGGATTGGGAAGCATCCCATGTTCCTGTGCCAGAGGGACTGTTTCCTCTGCAATCCATGGAGAACGTGGCCCTCTTTAAATTGATGGTGGTTTGCTGTTGTTGGACTGAAACAAAGGCCATTTAAAGTTGTGAAACCTGTAATTTGGCTTGAGTTTTTGCACACAGAAAGTATGTTAAACCGAGGCCAAAAAGATGAGTTACAGCCGAGGCAAACTGCCATCTGTGTGCGTGTTGCATGCAGCCAAGAATGAAATCAGAAATTGAACTTGCACATGGAGTTGAACTCACACTAGTCAAATGAGATATTTTTAACAAAAGATAAGCTATCGCGAAAGGAATGGGGATCATAAAATCGTCAAGAGGAAGGCCTTCAGACCATCAGTTCCAACCATCTGCTCGGAATACAAACCCAAATTAAAGCATCCCTAATATAGCTCAGGGGCGAAGATGCTGAACTTGTCGATCAGAAAGGTCGGCAGTTCGGCGGTTCGAATCCCTAGCGCCACATAACAGAGTGAGCTCCTGTCCCTTGTCCCAGCTTCTGCCAACCTAGCAGTTCGAAAGCATGAAAAAATGCAAGTAGCAAAATAGGGACCATCTTGGTGGGAAGGGAGCAGCGTTCTGTGTGCCTTTGGCATTTAGTCCTGCTGGCCACATGACCACGGAGACATCTTTGGCTTTGGAACGGAGATGAGCACCGCCCTCTAGAGCTGAAAATGACTAGCATGAATGTGCAAGGGGAACCTTTACCTTTACCTAAGCCATTTTTATTAGGGTAGAGTTGGGGTGACTGAATGGAGCTGAGCATTTACTGGCCGGATGCCCTTCCTGACATATATACGGAATTCGCAGCAGATTTTTTTTTTCTTTGCAACCTCAGAGAGCGAAACATCTGCCGGTAGCTAGGATTGACCTCTCAACCTTCTGAGTGGGAGACAAGCACTTTTACCTCTAGGCCACCGTGCTACTTGCAAATATTCTTCTGATAGGATTTTTTAAAAATAAGGTTTTGGATCTCAGGCATTTCATTTCAAACATTAAGGCATTGGTATATCTCCCCCAAACCCCCCCCAATGCAGATAGGGTGGGATTTTGAAAAAGTAAAGATGGCAGCTGTAACCACACACAAAATGAAGGCATTACAAGGTCACAATTCCTATATTTTTGGATGCCTCTGAATTCTTGTCTATAAGCCTTCTCTCCAGAGCCCTGCCTTCCCTTTGTCTTGCAATATGAATAGGCTGTCCACCAACAAATCTAGGAAAGGTTCATGCAGCAAAATCCATCCAGGGAGTTTATGTTAAGTTATGTCTGCAGAGGAAATATTAGCCCTGATGCAGCTTGATAATAACATCCAATTGCAACTTAGCAAGGTTAATCTAAACAATGCCGGGCCCAAAGTGGGGGAATATGAAAGGTCTGCTGATTCCCTTAGTTCTGACGTCAAGCATCTCATCATTAATGTTATCAGGACATGTGTTAGCAATTTCAGGCAGTGCAAACCAAAGTTTGAAGCCTCCTGTCTCAGCCAGAGTCCATCCTTCTTTTCATGTCACTGAGTCTGGCTAAATATTTCTCCTGGGTTCCCTCTCTTTTCTAATCCTTTAATAGCTAGACATCAGGAGTTGGGGAAGGATGGAGCCTTTGCCTGGGTGGACATGGATTCAGCCTACAATAGAGGACAGGAGGTGAGGAAGTTCCTTCTATCCACAAGGGAAAATCCTCTAGGAAGAGTTTCTCACTCCAACTTTACTTTGTACAGCTTTATTCGCTAGGTTACAAGGGTGAATATGAGCTCCATCAATCACACGTCTGTGATTGATCTTGTCAAGTTTCATCCTGACTTGTAATTTGTATGTATGGTTTATGACGGGGCATAAGGTCCTTCAGGATCCTGACAGAAACCCCAAAATTTATCTTGAGTTTAATATCTACGGAGATTCTCAATCATCCAGGTCATGCTTATCCCAAAGGTGGTTTTTTTCCCCCTCAAAAGAACTTTTTTGGCTTTTCCACCCCCTTTTAAAATGCTTTGTTTCTCATCCAAGAACTGAAGAAGCTTCTTGGATGATAAGCGAGACATTTTTAAGGGAAAAAAACCAAGAAAATTTGAGTTGCCTTTTTGGAAAAAAAACATATTTGGGATTATGCTGAGTTTGAAACTTGAAGTTATTTATTTATTTATTTATTTTTATTTTTATTTGTCAATTGCTTACAAGGTAATAGGTATAAGTAAAACATAGTTATGAATACATATAAGAAAAATAAAAAAATAAAAGAAACAATAGGACAGGGACGATAGGCACATTGGTGCGCTTATGCAAGCCCCCTATAGACCTCTTAGGAAAGGGGTGAGGTCAATAGTAGGTTAAAGTTAAGGTAAAGTCTTGAAGTTATTTTACTGAGTAGGTAAAATCTCCCTCAAGATAAACTCAATGTCTGGTAACTACGTGGGATTTTTTTTAATCATGTTGAAATGGTTTGCCATCGCTTTCTTCCCAAACCTCTTTTTAAATTCCCTTCCCAATCTACAGCCCTGGTGCTCACCTGTCCAGGTAGAAACCTGGTCCAACCTAGCTTTTTGAGAATCATGCTGCATATTGTCCAAAAATACATCAATGTAACCTCAAAACCTCCGTATCAAAATTTTGACTATCCTCCTAATCTTCAATATTAATGAGAATGGGTCTTTTTTCTGAATACGATAGAAAGTATGTCCTACTACCGACTTCAAATGTCAGAGCAGGAAACCATCGTGCTGACTCAGAAATGAGAAGCCATCATTTCCCAGCCCTACAACATTCATACCTAAAACATCTAAACTCAGGAACTTTTAGAGCACTCTTTGACTAATGATATTGTCGCCTTCCTGAAATAGAGCTTTGCAAAGAAAGGATTCTGTCTTGGGAAAAGTCACAGTACATTCAGTCACATTCAAATCTAATTGCATCTCATAAATTTGTGGTCGCCTTTATTATTTGAGGTGGCACCAGCAAACTTGTGAAGGTTTCCTGCTTGGACATGTTTCTTCAAGGACATCAGTTGGACTTTTAAAGAAAACAGGGCTCTATATTGAGAAATATGGATAAAAGAATCCTTTGTGATGTCTCTTGTGGATTTTTTCCAGGATACCTGCTTACATCTGTACTGTGGAATTATTTAAAGTCATTTGGATAAAAAATACCGGGCATAATTTAAATAAAATAAAATATTTTTTTCTCCCTTTAGATTTGTAACTTGCAAATCAAAGGTGGTTTAAACAGTCAGAAAATTGCAAATCACTTTGCTAGACCAAGCCAAGGTATATCTTTTTATATTTCCACCAGATGTGAGAGGTAGACAAGGAAAAAAGGGAAAGAAGTAAGAAAGGAAAGAAGGTGATTGACATCCCTTTTATTCTCCCCTAGGATCTAATACTTGAATGTTTTCTGTCTTTGAGCATGAGGTCTCCATTAGGTTATAGCAGGTAATAGTTATTCTTAGACCTGCTGTTCTCTCTGGCTTCCCCTTTCTCTGTCTCCATGGCCCAATTATTCATTTTTTGCAGAACGAAAGGACCTGTACTAGTTCCAGATGAACTGGTACAAACAGCATCATTTTCTACCTTGGAATAAGTCACATCATGCAAAGCAAGAACATAATAATAAAAAAATAGAAAGAGAGAGAGAGAGAGATCAAAGGTGTGCAATAAGAAAAGCCAAAGCAAATATAGCTAAACCTAATTTATACCAACACAATTCTATCTGCATCTCCATAATACGCCCATCCACCAAGTCATACACTGTATTTTTCACTTCAAACTTCACAATACTCTTCTTTTGAAGATTTCATCTGTTCCTTTTAGTTCATTTATCCTTCCTTTATATATTGCTTTTGCAGTTTGAGATCCTTTCTCCCTCCCTCCCTCCTTTCCTTCTAGTTTAAGTATCCATTCAATCTGTTTATTGACATACCAAATTTATACCAAACTTGATTGCAGGAAATACAACTTCAGCAACAGAATGGTCAATGTCTAGAATACTCTACTGACTCTGTAGTGTCTTCTCCAAACCCCGAAAACTTTAACCTTAGACTGCCTACTATTGACCTGACCCCTTTCCTTAGAGGCCTGTAGGGGGCGTGCATAAGCGCCCCAATGTGCCTACCATCCCTGTCCTATTGTTTCTTTTATCTTTCTTATATGTACCCATTTCATGTATTCATAACTATGTATATACGTATACTTATTATCTTATAAGCAATTCACAAATCAAATAAATAAATAAATAAATAAACTTATTCTGCCATCTTGAGCAAAGGAACACATTTGGGGGTGGGGAGTGAGTTGATGCCTAAGCATCAACTTCACTTAATTGTTTGATCTTGGACAAGCAAGGGTGTAAAGCCAGGATAAAAATTAAATTTAACTCTCCTGAAAGCAAAGCTTAATGAAAGTGAAGTGAGCTTTCAATATAAGGGGATCACTTTTCCCCTAGTAATTAATCATTTTTATTTTCTGTTGTTGGCAAAATTGCAAGTAAGCAGCAGGGGGATTTTGGAGAGTCTCTATAGACCAAATCAAAGCTGGGAATGGTTGCCTCTGGCCCTGGGGCTTCAAATTCTGTACTTTTGAACTTTGCTGTCAGTATAGGGCTAATGCTAAGCAGAGTCCAATGTCTCATCCATATTTTAATTCCTATTAAAATACTATCTCATACCTTGAAATGAATCAATGATAAAGAAAAATATGGGAGCAGCTGGACCAGAGTGTATCCTCTGAAAGACTAACTTTTTGAAACTTTCCTCATTCCTTGCAGATACTTTTCAGATAGAAATCACCACCTTTGGGGGTAGTTATTTAGTATCCTATGACTATCACTAAGTGTTAGAATAGAATAACAGAGTTGGAAGGTACCTTGGAGGTCTTCTAGTCCAACCCCCTACCTAGGCAGGAAAACCTACACCACTTCAGACAAATGATTATGCAATATCTTTTTAAAAATCTTCCAGTGTTGGAGCATTCACAACTTCTGGAGGCATGTTGTTCCATGGATTAATTGTTCTCACTGTCAGGAAATTTCTCCTTAGTTCTAAGTTGTTTCTCTCCTTGATTAGTTTCCACTCATTGCTTCTTGTCCTGCCCTCAGGTGCTTTGGAGAATAGATTGATTCCCTCTTCTTTGTGGCAGCCCCTGAGATATTGGAACACTGCTATCATGTCACCCCTAGTCCTTCCTTTCATCAAATTGGATATACCCAGTTCCTGCAACTATTCTTCATATGTTTTAGCCTCCAGTCCCCTAATCATCTTTGTTGCTCTTCTCTGTACTCTTCCTAGAGTCTCAACATCTTTTTTACATTCTGGCAACCAAAACTGGATGCAGTATTCTAAATGTGGCCTTACCAAGGCATTATAAAGTGATATTAACACTTCACATGATTTTGAGTCTATCCCTCTGTTTATACAGCCTAGAAATGTCCTGGCGTTTTTGGCAGCAGCTGCACACTGCTGGCTCATACTTACCTTATTTTGTATAAGATTATATTGTATCTTATGATCCATGATGAATGCATTTATGATGACTATGATCATGATTTATCACTTATATCTTTTATATACACTGAGAGCTTATGCACTGAAGAAAAATTCCTGGTGTGTGTCCAATCAAACTTGGCCAATAAAGAATTATATTCTATATTCTACTCTGTTCTGTTCTATTCTATTCTATTTTACAGATTTTGTGATGAAAGGCAGTTAGATTAGAATTCAGGGATGGGGAACTATGACACCTTCATGACCTATGGATTCAGTTCCCAGAATTCCTGAGCCTGCATGGCTGGTTCAGGAATTCTGAGAGTTGAAGTCCACAGATAAAGGTACCATAGTTTTCCACTCCTGGATTAGATTAACTATTAACCTTCTGACTCATGTATGCATTAATGGTGTTGAAAGGTGTCAAAATGCTTTTCTTCCGAGGATTCGATTTTCCCGCTGGGAGAGCTCCGGCACAAGGATGCGGACAACTGCTTGAAAGCTGGATCTTTTTATTTTTCAGGAAGGTGGTGGACAGCGAGAAGTCTGCGTTTTTGGACTAGCTGGCTTCTTTGTGAGTTGATTTCGTGTGAATGTTTGTATTTGTCCTTAATGTTTCAAATCCTGTTTGAGTTTGTCTTTATTCCTGCTGGAGGGCAAACTCTGCGGGGTGCGGAAGGCAAACTCCGCGGGGTGCGGAAGGCAAACTCCGCGGGGTGGTTAGGTTGTATTATCGTTTTTTTCTAATCTCTTTTAGCTTTATAATGGTTTTTTTATATTTGTTTTGTGGCAATCTCCTGTCTGTCTCTTTTGTAATTTATATTTTTTGTGTCTTTTTGTCTTTTTGTTTTGCTTATTTGGTCTGTCCTGTGTTTGTAAGGGTTTCCTTTTCTTATTTGTCTAGTTTTCTTAATTACTTAGGCTTTTGCCTATAGGGATTCTTTAATACCTTTTATTTGATTCCTTTTCCTATGTAAGTTGGTTTTATGGCTGGCCCGATGTTCCCCTTGGGCTTTTCCAGTTTGAGTGACACTACTGTCTTCGTGAAGTTCCCTTTCCACAACCCAAACTGCAGGGAAATGGCAGCCCAGCAGTCCCAGAGGGAGCGTCACTAGGCCTCCGAAGGGAGAGTCAGTCACTAAGGGCTGTGGCCAGTGGGAGTCGGGGTCTCACTCCCAATGCTTGGAAGGGGGGATGGAAAGAAACCAACAGGTGCCCCATGGCCCCTTCTGCCCCTCTGCCCTCCACAAGCGATGGGTGCAGTTGATGGGACGAGGGGAAAATGCCATCCTCTCTGGAAACCCCTCCAGACCCCTCAAGCACACGGCTGCACGTCTCCCAGGCGGGGATGGGCTGGAGCTGATCTCAAAGTCGTGCCATTCCTCCCCACCCCCCACCCCAACTGACCACTGGACTGTCTAAAGGCCTGAGCTCTTCGCACCCGCTGCAGCAAGGATTGTCTCTCACACTCCGCAGTACTGCTGCTGACGGGCCATGGAAATGTCAGGATGCCCCTCCCTGCCCTGCCTGGGACAAGGGAGAAGAGCTGGTCCAGCTAAGCCAGTCCTAAGGAGGGGGCTCTGCAAGCCAGCAGAGGTTCTGTTCATTCCTCTGGGGCTTTTCCGCGTTTTGAGAGTTTCCTTGTGGGGATCACTCTCCTGGGCTGAAGCTGGCCAAGAGAGGCATTGGGGTAGACCTATCGAAGCCCACTGGGTATACACAACATAGGTATCTTAATCCCTATAAAATTTAATCCACAATCTCTTGATAGTAAAACATGTTTTATTCTGTGTTTAAACTTTGTTCGGACTGCGTACAAGATCGTTCATAATAAGCATTTTCTTACTAAATCCAGCATTTTGTCCTCTTTCTTCCTAAAACTTCTATGTCTTCACAATGTTCATACTAAAAGGAATATTCATAGGAAATTAAAAAAGGATTTCTGAAATAAATTCTGCTTAGGAAGATTGACTGAAGCAGCCTCTGTTTCTGAAATTTCACTCTCTTCTCCAAGTCTGAATATCTTGTTATTAAAATACAGATTTATTATTATTATTTGCTTATTTCTCTAAACAGACTTTTAATTGCAGTTTTGAAGATCAGACAGATTTCTAAGCTGAGTTAATACGTGTGAGAAGAGGGCTGATCTGTCTGGAATCACCGCTGCGTATAAAGGCAGACAATGTACAAACTTTCTGGGGCTGGGGGCTTTAGGCCCTCTCTTGGGGTGAAAGGGGGCAACTCACCGCAGCCAACTTGCCATGGGACAATTCAACAAATACAAAAGTTATATTGATTCCGAAGGAACCATGTTCAGTAATAATAAAATAAAGTCAATCCGGAAATGTTAGAGTTGCAATAATTTTGACAAAAAATGTGGCCACCAAGTTGGCTGCAGTGGGTTGTCCTTGGCCCTTGAAGGGGCTGTGGGAGGCTGAAACAAAAGGGCCAAACAGGGACAGAAGGAAGATGTAACTTTTATGGCCAGATTGTTCTGACTGCACTCTCCAGCAACAGAATTTAGCGCCCTCCGCCCCAATCTCTGTCTCATCCAGTCACCACTTGAGGCTGGGAGAAGGTCTTAGGGAGGGGTGTGGGGGCAGAGAGAAGAGCCAAGGCCAGGCCTCCCAGCTGGAGGGCCAAGCAGGGCTGGGATGGAACAGGGGAGCAGTTTTCCCAGGGCTGAACACACCTGGGATGCTATGGGCTCCTTGTTGCTCCTGATTGGGATCTGGACAAGAACAGGGGATGCTCTGAGGAAGGGATCCATTTGACCCAGCAGACCCCAGAGCCTGTGATCTGCTTCAACTGGCCCAACAGAAGGCAGGGAGCCCTGCTGGGTGGGGTGCTTCCTCGGGTTGGGGGTGCTGTGGGGCTGGGACAGGAAGGCAGCTAGAGAGAGGCAGCAGATGCCCAGGGGCAGCGGGGCAGCATGCTCAGCTGGTAGACGGGGGGGATGTTCCCAAAGCCACTCATTTTGGGGGAGACGTCGATGTCCTTGGGGTGCAGAGGCGACTTCAGTGAGAAGTTCTGCAGCATGGTGGTGAAGTAGAGGAAGAGCTCCATCCGAGCCATGGCTTCCCCCAGGCAGACGCGCTTCCCTGGAGGAGAGGAGAGAAGCCAGGCAGAGACATCGGCCGGAGAGTCTGCCCACGAGGGCTCCCTGCCCGACTCCACCAGGGAGGCTCCTTTCCCACTTCTCCTGGCCATGGGGGCCACCGTCTTTTCAAGGCCCAGCTTGGGGGGGGAGCTGCCTTGATGAGGGAGGAGGGGTTTGGCTGAAGGCAGTGAGGGGCTTATGGGGGGGTCAGGCCAAGGCCACCCCTCTCGCTAGCCCAAAGAGCCAGTGGGAGGGCCAGACCAGGGCTCCGAGGGACAGCCTGGAGCAGGCCTTGGGTTTCCAGGAGCCAGGCCACCCATAATCCCCCCTCCAAGACCCATATTGCCTCCCAAAGGGAGGGAGGAGTTCCCAAGAGAGGCGGATGGGCGTCAGAGGCGGAGGTTTTTCCTTCCTTTCCAGCGGTAAAACTGCACCTCAAGTGGACAAAGCGATTCTTTGGGAAGGTCCCGTCTGGGCCTCGAGGCAGCTCCACTCTCAGCCTCACCTGTGCTGCCCTGGTCAGGTGCCCCAAAGACAGAGCAAAAGACCAAACCACAGGCCCCAACCCTTACCAGAGGAAAACGGCACAAAAGCCTCGTTCTTCTTAAAACGGCCGTTCTCGTCCAGGAAGTGTCCGGGATTGAAGTTCTCAGGGTCGCTGAAGTATTTGGGGTCCCTTAAGGCTGAGCCAAGTAAGGGGAAGACGTCCGTGCCCTGCAAAAACACAACCCCAAACTCAGAGGGAGGCCCCATTCACAGGGATGGACCATCGCTGCACACGCCCCCTTCCTCTCGGGGAGACTCACCTTCGGCAGAAGGTACCCCCGGAACTGAGTGTCCCGGATCACCGTGTGGGGCACTCCCATGGGGACAATGTCTGTCACCCTCTGGATCTCATGGACTACGGCATCTGTGTAGGGCATCTTCAGCCGGTCTTCCGTGGCAGGAAGGCGATTGGGGCCGATGACCTGCTCAATCTCCTTGTGGACCTTTTCTGTTGAAACATCCAGGAAATCCTTTTGCAGGAGCCACGAGTGGCCCAGGCCTCTCAACCCAGTGGGGGCCACAACCTCGGGCACCTTAGCCAGGAGGCAGGGCAGACCCGGGTAGACCTCCAAAATTGAAGAGGTCCGGAGCAGCTCCCTCCCCTCCCCCTTTTCCAAGCCCCACAGTTTCACCCAAGGGACACACTCCCCCACTTGCATTGCATTGGGGCCACCCTGATGAAAATTGCCTTGCTCACCTACCCACGTTCCTGCTCCAGCCACAGAAACATTCCTGCTGGGGGCCAGCAGCAGAGCTTTGCTTTGACCCTGGACTGGGAGGAAGGCTTGGACCTGATGCTGAGACACTTCCAGACAATGGTTTTCTTTTTTAAAGAAGCCACATTGGTTCCATTAAGAGCCCCCCAGGCTCTCAACCTGGGAAATGCCTGTGGCTGCAGGGGCCAGGCTACCTTCCCCACTTTGAACGGGTCTTCTGCAAGCTGCCTAGTCGGGTGAATGCCGGTGCTCCATTCAGACAACTGAGATTCCCACCTGGGGGGGTGGTCTTTCCTGCAGTTTGTGGGGAGGAAGCTGCCTTCCCTTGACCAAGTCCGTGCAAACAGCTCCAGAGTTTGGCCAGCCTACCTTCCACTTCTGGGTATTTCATCAAGAAAAGGAGCCCATATCTCAGGGTGGAGCTCACAGTTTCCGTCCCAGCAAAGAACAGGTTGAGGGTGGTCAGGACCAAATTCTTCAGGTTGAATTCAGTGGAAGGGTTTCCTTTTTCCTTCGAGGGAAGAAACGGCTTGTCTCAGCGGGGCGTGCATGGTGAGCAGAGGAACCACGTAACAAGCCGCGTGGAAGCATTCAGAAAGTCCAGGTTTACCAGCCACTCCCTGATTTACTAGCTGGGTATTCTGGAACTGAAATGCAATGGCTCCCCACAACTACTGGGGGAGCAGAGGGAAGCGGGCCAGGAAGACCAAGGTGGGGACATCCTGAGGTGGCTTCCTGCTCCTTCACAGCCTCGTGGGATGGACTCCAGTGGGAATGTCCACCTAACGCCCACTCCGCCCCATCTTTTAGTCCCTCAGATTTCCAGGCTCCTCTCTGGGGATGAGAAACTCCTGGTGGTACCTTCTCCATCTGGATGAGGAAGCAATCGATGAAGTCGCGAGGATTGCTGGGATCCAGCGTCGCCTGGTTGGTTTCGATCTTCCCAGCAATGAAGTCCTTCAGGTCCTCAACCAGGTAATAAATGCGGTTGTGTCTTCCCGGCAGGTATTGCATGATGCAGGAATACATGTCATAGAGCTGGAAGGCAAAGAAAAGAAACCGGGCATGTTTGTGGGGCAAAATCAGAACCCCGGAAGGAAGCAGAGTCAATGCAGGAAGACGTGTGTTCCCAGTCTGTGGGGGAGAGGCCACCGGAGGACCCTTTTGCCCACACCCACACACCTGGAGAAGGGTTGCCCACTACCTGTGCCAAAGGGGTGCTCATCTCTATAAAACTTTCGTTGATCATTCGCAGCAGGGAGAGAAAGGTCTTGTCTTCGTAGTCAAAGCGGCTGCCAAAGACGACGGAGCTGATGACATTGGAGACCGTGCGGCTCAGGAAGAAGGTGGGGTCGAAGGGCTGGCCTGAGAGACGGGGAACAAAGGGCTACCTGAGGATGCAGCTTTCCCTGAACCGGACTCCATTCAGGTGTGGCTTAGCTTGGTCGGCACCAACCTTTGGTTCTCCTGATTTCCTCCACCAGGCACTGGGCCTCCTCCTGGATGCGCTCTTCAATGGACCTCTTGCCCATCCCAAAGTTCCTCAAGGTGGTGAGGGAGAAGCGACGGAGCTGCTTCCAGCGTTCCCCATTGGCTAAAGCGACGCCTGGAGAGCAAGGGCAGCATCTTCAGTCCCATGAAAACAGCCCCCTCTCTGTCTGAAGCAGTGAGCCAGGCAGAAGACAAGGGGGCTCCCCACAGGTCCCCCCAACCTCCCCCCAGCTTCTCCTTCTGCCAGAAAACCTGGCCTCTCTTGAGGCTGCCCTGGATCTGGTCTACTCACCAAACCCATTGAAGTTCCGGTGGATGGTGGCTATTTCCCCTCGGCCGCTGAATTCCTCAGCCTGGTCCACCAGAGCCTCCTTCACGGTGTCATGTCCACACAGAACCACCACCCTCCGAGGGCCCAGATAGATTGTGAACACGGGGCCATATTTCTCTTTCAACTGCAGGAAAGACCCAGGACAAGAGTTCATGAAAGGCTTCCTCTCGGGGTCCTGGCAGAAAATTTAGGCCAGAGGGAGGACAGGTTTTCTTTGGGGGATTGTCTGGTGAAACCCAGATCTCCAATGGCTCTAAAATGGATTCTAACAGCCTTGATGAGCTTTCAGTGGCTGGGAGCCTGCCAGTAATGGGGTAGTATCGCCTTTGAGCCCCGGAGCTCTGGTTGGCTGTGGTGCTGCCAAACTGGGCTGGGGAAAAGCTCTTCCTCCATTTTTCATGGACCTCTAGACATACTTGAGGAACCGTGTGTGTGTGTTTAGAGTGTAGCAGAGCTTGGAAGGGCTCCTTCTGGGCCACCTGGAGCTTCTGCTCAGCCACCCCTAGAGCCCAAATACCTCCACCGGCCTCCCTCCCTGCACCAAAGAGGCGACCACTCACCGCCAGGAAGGACTTGAAAGGTTCGCTGGTTTTCACCTGCAGGATGTTTCCAAGGAAGGGCAGTGGGGTGGGTCCTGGGGGCAGCTTTCCTTCTTTGTGCATCCGCTTCCATGCAGAGATGAGCAGCCAGCAAGAGAAGCAGATGCCCAGGAAGACGCCCACTGTGCCCCCGAACTCCATGATGACCAGGCGGGAAATGCACCTGGGGCCTCCAGGCCCTGCTGCTATATATCTGCCTCTCCCGGCACTGAAACCTGGGAGCTGAGCAGGAAAAGGAGATTGGGTTTCAGAGCCACGTTTGCTGGGCACCTGGCAGGGAGGGAGGCAGAGCAGGGGCATCTCCCTGGGCAGGAAGGGCTTCTGGCCCAATGAGAGAGGAGCTATGCCGTCTTCCCACCATAACTGGGGCAGGAAGGCAGAAGCACCACAACCAGAGGTAGACGTGCCGGAGACTTTTTGGACCCCAATGGAGCAGGCAGATTCCCCTTTCAGAGGCTGGTGAGTTTGGCGGTGGAAAAACCACCCAGGAGAACCCTTCACCAAACTACAAGAGAGCAGAACAAGAGGGGATGCTGGGATTTTTGGTCGGCAACATCCGGAGGACCAACATCTGGATGGCCAAATGGCACTTCCTGAAGGCCGGGTGGTTTGGAAGTGTCTTTTGGGGGTCTGGACTCCTGGAGTTGATGCCTGTGGGCACCAGGTGGGTTGCAGACAATTTCCACGGTGACTACTAGAATCTTGACCCAGTGCATTACAAAATATGCAGCTTGCTTTGAGTTAGGAAAACAAAAAATGGAATTTGGAAGTGCTGCCATGCAAGGCAGCCTTGAGTTTTGCTTCCCAGAAAGGCCAGGAGGGGAGGCTGCACATGTGCCAAAGTTTTATCTATTGATCTGCCCAGAAAAGCATCAAAGTCAGGAGGAGAGGACACCCTGGCCAGCCAGCTTTCTTCTTGGCTAGAACAATATTTGGGGGGGGGGGGCTCTAGTAAATGCCAGTGATTTGCAAGACCTCAGAGAGCAGGGAGAGGCTGCTTTGGCCCCAACTCCCCTTTCAAGTTCTCCTTGGGATCAGCTTCCCTCCCACTGCTCTCACCACAGAGAAGCCCAATGGGCAGGATGCCAAAGGCGCCCGGACCTTTGCACTTTCTTTGGGCCTGCACCCGCTGCCCTCCGGGCTTGGCACCAAGACCACGATTGGCAAAGGCTGCCCTGTGGTGACCCTGAGATCAGGCGCCCGATTGCTTCATTTGTGGTGTTGCCATCAACTTCGGGTACCCTCCTTCTTAAGAGAAGGAGGATGACCAAGCAGGGTGCCAGAGGCTCTTTGTGGCCAGGAGAGTCTGCATCCTGCCCTTGACCCAACCACAGATCCCTTCCATTCCATCTTCAGTTATATAACCACCGTCCTGTGAGGGCCTCTCTGTATACCGAAGGAGAGGCCACTGCAGGACGGCAGTTATGTAAAGATTATTATATTATATAACCTGCTATTATATAACCTGCGGCAAGGCAACACTCCTCCCTTGCCCTCTGGGGATCCTCCTCGGCTCATGTGTGGCACAATCCCTTATCCCAACAGGTCCCTTATCATTTTTCCACTGAAAGACTCAGAGGGTCCAACTTTGATGTTATCTTTTGCTGAGGGCCAGGAAGGCAGCAGACGCAATCGGGCCCGCAGAGAACCAGCAAGGGTTGGCATGGAGGGGGCTGCAGTTCGGGTGCCGTTGTTTGAGTTTAAAGGAAAGCTTGTGATCGTGGCCTCCCCTCCCTGGGCTTAGGTAGGGGGCTCAGGCAAGCGTTTTGATAGTGCAAAGGGTCCATTTCCCACCCTGCTGTGAGTGAGTGCTTGTGTTGCTGAACACGGCTGCCCTCGCCCCCCCTTTGAGCTTTTGGGGAGGGTCTGTTCTGGCATGGTGCACAAGAGGGTTGTCCCCAAGCAGTGGCGCCTTCTGTGGACTGCAGGGGCTGGGAACCTCCTGCTGGCCCCTTTCTGCTCCAGGCCTCTGCTTGTTTTGCTCCAGGAGAGTGTGGTGCATTGATCGTGGAACGCGGCCTGTGTCTCCACTGGCAGGGGCACATGGCTGTGGCTCCCGGGCTGCCTTCATGTCCCAGCTGTGGTGGCCGTGGACAACCTTTGGTCCCAGAAGGGAGAGTATCAGACCCCTCCTTCAGACTTGCTGAAGGAACCCAGCTGGCCCTGTGGCCCCCTTCCTGCTGAGGGCCCCGGGAAGCATCAAACCTCCCCTTTGCCCTGCTGGCAATTCCCTCGTGCCAGGAAGCAAGTGAGCCTTCTTGAAATTCCCTCCCCTCCCTTATATCCACCCCAGTGCAATGCCACACTTCGGGTTCTGCTGCCTGCCTTGCCCAAGCCTTGCCCTCTGGATGTGCTCTTGCCCTGTGAAATTCCACTTGTTTGTGAAAGGGGTTACACAACACTCACTCTCACAATATCTCCTGTGAACACGATGCTCATTTCTGTCATGGTTCCTCGGAAAGCAGCCAGCCGGCCCGGCCCAAAGAAGCCTACAAGCGTGCAGAGAAGCCCTGGCAAACGAAGGGCCAACCGAAGAGAGGCTGAGCCCCGTGAGAAAGCCCAAGAGGGCAAGGAAACTCGAGCCCTTCTCGGAGCTCCCATTGTGAGCGGAGAAAGAGGCTTAACCAGATGACGGCTTACATCAGCCTCTCTCCCTTTGCAGGGCAGCCTTTGCCAAGCTCATGAGGGGGACCCAGAGACTGTCTAAAGGGGGCTGGGGGGTGCTCACAGCCAAGACTCTCTTTAAAATAGCCACCCTTCACCTGCCAAAGTGTCCCAAGCGTCTAGTAGGGCTCCAGCCAGGTCAGAGTTCAAGGAGGCCCAGGGCACCTGCCCCCCCATCATGCCAGAGCCCCCCCCCTCCAAACCAGAGTTTTGAGCAACCTGTTGACGCCTGATGTAACTGGATCTCCCAAGCAGGTGCTGGGTGGAGAGCTTTGAAATATGTATGCTGTGCAACCAACATTCCCCTGGTTTCTTCAGGTAGAAACTCAACAGGTGAAGCAACATGCCCGCAGGGCATTCGACAGGTCTTTTCTCTCTTATTGCTTTAGGTGCTGTTGTGTTTCTGTTTGTCAAGCCCTGTGGCTGCAGGACTTGAGGAGAGCAGTTATAGCTTCAGAGACTGGCAGCACCTTGGGGCTGGCACGCCTCCTGGCCTCAGTGTGGTGCTTAGGCTTGCCCAGAAGTTGGCAACTGGGCTTCAGCTGGCCTGGCAGACCACAGCTGCTGCCACCCAATGCCCACTGTGAGGGCTGTGTTTCGAAGAGGTCCCAGGCAGCCAGTAAAGGGGCCTCGTCTTTTGCCTTGATATCACAACTTATCTCAAGACGTTCTGAAGGCCCATCTTTGCTCAAACTGCTCTTGCTGGATGTGCAGCTTTCAGCCCACCCATCCACAGCCCAGACTGGCTGAAGTATTCAGGGGATTGCAAAGCAATGGCTGACCCAGGAAACCTTTTAAGTCAGAAGATGCTCAAATGCAAAACTGAGCATGCAACAAACCTCAGTGGAATGTCTGTGGTTTTCTGAAAGTGATTGGCAGCTGTTGAGGGCATTCAGGGTCTGGATGCTATCTGGGGGTGGACAAGAAGAGCTTTAATCCTAATTATGTTCCTGACCTCAGAAAGGCTGCATTTGTGCCCAGGGCATCAGGTGGGACTGGCCCAGGGACTCCTTTGGCCCCTTCACACTCTTGCCCTGCCATCCTTTCAGCCCTCTGGGGGTGGACTCCTCCCCCTCCCCCTCCTCTCCCCAATTTATATTATGTCCATAGACCAGCTACTTATTTTATTATTATTATTATTATTATTATTATTATTATTATTATTATTATTATTATTATTATTATTATTATTATTATTATTTCTTCTCCTTCCTTTTCTCCTTTTTCCTGGCTGCATTTGCACAAATAATTCAGATGAGATTCTGTGGCTGCACTGGCTGGATTAGGCTTTGGGGGGTCTTAGCAAACTGATGGTCGAATGGACCTGGGGACAACTCTGTAAGTAAGCTACGAACTTGGCGTGAAGGCAGCCTGGGAGCCGAGGGTTGGCCAAGGTATGGCTGCTTTGGGGTTCCCTTATTTCTGTGTGAGCTGCTTTCCCTCTGGCTGACTATGGGCTGCAACCCAAGTCTGCAGCTCTTTCTGATCCCACTTGGGCCGCTGGCACTGAGGCCTGTCCTGGTATTGGCCCAGAGTCTGGCCCGAGCAGCTGACCGTAGCTTGGTGCGCACCGGTGCTTCCTGGTAGCCATTCTTCTCCAGCCCTTTGAAGGCAGCAGGAGGAGGCCCAGACAATGCAGGCCAGTTGCTCTACTGGCCCCAGAACCAGGGCTGAAGGATCCCTGCTGATCCGTTGCCCAGCCCGTCGCACCCCATGAAGCTCATGGCCTGAACGAGAGGAAGTCCACTCACTGGGGGCATCTGTGCGGCCTGTAAGTGGACTTCCTGGGTGTCTCATTTGGGGCCACCTGGTTGGGGACAGGCTGGAGGCCGAGGGGATTCTGTGGCTTTTTGTGGCAGCCTGCAAGGCAGATCACTGTTTCTCTGGCTTTTGCTCTCTCTTGCTTTTCCTGCTTTGCTCTCTGGAAGCAATGCCATCTGGGCCACCTAGATTTATGAAGATTTATTGTGCTGGGGCACAACTATAACGACCAGGAAACAAGCAACACATGCACACAGACAGACACACACACACATACACGCTTGCTCGCACGGCTTAGAACAAACCAAGGTTCCACCCATCCAGGTCACCTGCATCACCACAAAGCTTTATATATGCAGACACCTGGCAGGGGCACCTTCTGGCAGCCCCTCAGAGATCTCAGCCCCGGGAGGGTCGCAGAGAAGGGGGGGCGAAGCCACATGAGCGCATTAGCACAGGGCCCGCCTGCCTGGCTCCCTTCTCTCAGCGGGGGACGACCGAGAGCTCGAACAGGGGTGGGATGGTGGCAAAGCCGAACTCTTGGGGTGTCATGTCGATGTCCTTGGGGTCCATCAGGGGCTTCAGTCGGAAGCGCTGCAGGATGGTGGTGAAGAAGAGGAAGAGCTCCATGCGGGCCAGGGCTTCCCCTAGGCAGATGCGCTTCCCTGTGAGAGGGGGCGAGAGGGACAGGCTTAGGCCACCTCCGGGCTGGAAGCTGGCGGGTCAGGAGCCGCTCACCACTCTCTGGCAAAGGGGCTGCCTTCCGCCTCTCGCCTGGGCTCCTGACTTGCCAGGGGGGGTAAAGGGGGTCCAGCATGTGCAGGAAATGCCGAGGCAGCCCCCCCGGCTGGGTTGGCAGGGGAACCGGAAAAGCAGGGCATAAAAGGGCAAAGCCCGAGGGCAGCCAAAAAGCCTGGCCCGGGAGGCTGGGGGGCGGCTCACAGGGCTTGATGTGGCTGTACCTGCAGAGAAGGGGATGAAGGCGTCATTCTGCTTCAGGCGCCTATTCTCGTCCAGGAAGTTCTCCGGGTGGAACCCTTCAGGGCTCTGAAACTTGGTGCCATCATTCAGGACGGTGCTGAGCAGGGGAAAGACTTCTGTGCCCTGAGGAAGAGAAGGCCCAGAGGGCCAGAGACTCTCTTGCCCAGCAGGCAGCCAATGCCCAAGCCATCTGGGGAAGGCAGCCAAGAGATGGTCTCTGGGCGTGGCAGGGACAGAGCGGGGACCGAGTACCTGGGTGTTCCTGCCCTTCTGTCCTGCCGATCCTTTGGGGCCCCATCGCACCTGGCCAGCAGAGGAGCCTTACGGCCATTAGCCAACAACACCCCTTCGAAGTGGGCAGTCTCCACCTGGGGCTCCTGCATGTTGACCAGCCCTCCTCGGCCTGGAAGAGCTCTGCCCTGATCCTGCTGGGCAGCCCAGCCAGCGTCCAGGGTGGCAACATGCCGGCCCCATGCCCGCTTGGCCCCTTTCCCCCTCCCAGGGCTCTGACCTTTGGGATGAGGTAGCCTCTGAATTCCGTGTCGCGGGTGACAGCATGGGCCACGTTCATGGGGATGAGGTCGCTGAACCGCTGCACTTCGTGGATGACCGCATCCATGTAGGGCATCTGGCTTCGGTCTTCGATGTTGGGGATCCGGTTCTGGCCGATCACACAGTCGATCTCTTCGTGCATTTTTGCTGGCAAAAGGTGACCTTAAACTTAGTGGCTTCAACCACACTCTCTTTGATTATTATTATTTTTTATTATTATTTATTGGACTTATATACCGCCCCTCTCCCTGGGGACTCGGAGCGGTGTACATCAACAATAAACAG
>JANHFN010008362.1:33365-48700 GCA_032468175.1 Toxicocalamus goodenoughensis
TGTATTTCCGTTATTGTTGGTTGTGCACCGCCCCGAGTCCCTCGGGAGAGGGGCGGTATATAAATCTAATAAAATAAATAAATAAAATACACACACACGCACCAGACTTGTTGGGGACCCCCAGAAGAGGGATTTCTAGCCCCTGCGGATGATGGCTGAGCTGCAAACCAGGGCTGATCCCCGGGCAAAGAAAGCAGAAGGCCTGGAAAAGAGGCCTCCCTTCCGTCAGCCCTTCCCTTCCTGGGCCCACTCATCATCCCCACCCTGCTCTGAAGCCTCAAAAGCCAGATCCCCATTTGCAGCCGTCTTGCTGGAACCATCCCCACGTATCCATCCACACCACTCTCCCACCAGTGCCTTCAAGAAACGATCAGTAGAGCTCCAGGCGCCCCTTCCAGGCCGGAGTGACCGGGACCCCCCCCAGGAAACGAAGGCTGCCCGGCCTTGTGAAAGTCTCTGCAACTCCAACCGAAGGAAAGAGAAAAGAGATCTGGGCGATTAGTCCAAAGCCAGTGACTGAAGCGACCCCCCTCCCCCACCAGCCGATCCCTCCTCCCACTAAACCATCAACAACTTTGGATCGCTTAGAGGCCAGAAAGCCAAAGCTGACTTTGGCTGCCAGCATAAGGACAGGCAGGAAAGGGGATTTTTTTTTTGGGGGGGGGGGTAGTAGCTGCAGACAGAACCAGGGCCCTTAGTTGGCTTCCAGGGTCAGCCTATCCCCCTGCCCTGGGTTAACCTGCCCATCCGCCAGCAGCCTCACCTACCTGCTGAATGGGGCAGAGACCCTCTCTCCCCATAGCCATCTTTCTCCCCCGTACCTGAGGAAAGGGGGAGATTGGCAAATGAAAGGGAAGCCCCCACCCCCTCATGCACACATCCACGGATCACACCCACCCCGGATTACTCCAGAGACTCCTGTGGGGTTCAGAAGGGTGCCTCACGTGAGCGCATGCCCACCTCCAGGCCACTTTGTACAGAGCAGAGGCAAGGGTTGCTACATGACACACACACACAGAGCTTTCTCTTTCCCAAGGATCAAAACCACATGAAGTATTAGTACCGCTTTATAAAAGCCTCGGTAAGGCCACACTTGGAATCCTGCATCCAGTTGTTGTTTTTAAAAAAAAAGTTTTATTAATTTTTAACAACAAACAAAACATACAAAACATTAAAAAAAACAAAACAAAAAAAAACATCTCTATCATTCCATATATTTACATTCAATGTGCCGGTTGGTTTACAAAACAATTTTTTTGTGCATTTATTCCAAAGTCCCCAATTACAATTAACATACATATGATCTCATATTATCAATCTAAAATCCTCTATCTTATTATCACTGTTAATCAGTTATTTGACTAAACTTTTATTTATTCATAATCTAAAATCCTGCATCCAGTTTTGGTCATCTCCTTACAAAAAAGATGTGGAGACTTTGATAAAAAGTGCAAAGAAGAGCAACTAAGATGGTTAAAAGCCTGGAGATGTGAAAAACGGCTGCAGGATTGGGGTCTGGCCAGTCTAGAGACAAGAAGAACCGGGGGGAACATGATGGCAGTTTTCCATTCTTTCAGGGGCTGCTGCCCCAAAGAAGCAGGGCGGGGAGGGTCAAATGATTTTATAAAGCACGAAGGCAGGACAAGAAGCAACGGGTGGAACCTGAGCCAGGAGAGAAGCAACCTGGATTTCAGGAGAAACTTCCTGACCGGCGGTCTCCTCTTCACGCACTTCCCCGGGATGCAGCAACCAGGCGGCCGCAACCCCCCCCCCGTTCCTTCCCCGCGGGTGTCCGGGCTGCTCCCCGGGGAGGCTTTGGCGGGGGGCGCAGGATGGAGGGCCGCCTTCCCCCCCCCACCCGGCTCCTTTGCCCCTCCCGCTCCGCCGAGAGACCCTGCGGGGCTGGGGACAGTCCGGGCAGAGCAGGCCCGCCTTGGAGCGCCCCGGGAAGGCGGGCGACGGGGCCGAGCCGGCCGCTGGGAGAATGCGGGAGGCCGGTGGGGGGAAGGGGACTCCCGCGGCCCGAGTGCGGCTGTAGTCCTCATGGAGGTCTTGGGGGTTCGGGGTCGCGCAGCTCCTACCTGCTCGTTTCGCGTCATGCGGGCACGCCTCTCCATTTGATCGGCAGCCGCATCGACCAATAGGCTACTGTCCCGTCCCGCAGGGGGCGGGCACGGGAGCCACGTGCGGAGTGAGGGGCCCGGTGCGCGGCCACGTGATGGGCGGGCCCGGCGCGGAACACGTGCGGGGAGGAGCCAAAGGCGCCCTCTTGTCGGGCTGCCTCACTTCCCATTGGCCCTTTCACGGGCCTCTGGCTCCTTCTCCCGAGGCCGCTCCAGGCCAGGCGGGCTAGGAAGGGGGAGGCGGCGACTTTCGCGCAGTGGAACCGCCACTTGTGGGTCAGTGCGGGATTCGTGTAAACCGCCAGAGGTGCCGCTCCCCCCAGCGGAAGGACTAGCGAGGTTCCGCGGCTAGAGCGGCGAAGCAGCAATCTAAGAAGTCCCGGGCCCGGAGGGCTTCCCTCCCATAGCGCAGGCACCTTTCTGTCCCCATAGAGCTCGGATCGCCAGAGCGCCGCGGCGGAAACCAGGCGCTCCGAACCCGCCTCTCAGTGACCGGACCTAGGTGCCCCCCCACGGGGAGGGGAGGGTCTGAGGTGGCACGCATGCGCCAGACAGGGCAAGGCCTGATTGGTCCCGCAGCGGACGCGTTATCTGCGCAAAAGCAGCCGGAAATCCCACCGGGGAAGCTCGCCCGTGCGGGGGGAGCGCTGGGGGTCCTGCCTGAACCCGGGCCTCCCTTCGCCCCACCGGTGCAGCCCGACCGCGCGGTTGCCATCCGGCCGGTGCAGAGGCTGCGAGATGGGCGGCAGATGAACAGGAAGGAAAGACTCCCCGCTGCGCCCGATCCCCGCAGGGCCCGCCGGGAGGGGGAGGAGGCGGCGGCTGGGAGCGCCCGCTGAGCCCGGAGCAGCCCCAGGCCCGCCATGGAGGCCCGGAAGGCTGCGAGGTTCGCCCTGCAGGAGGAGGAGGTGAGCGCCAGTCCGTCTCCCTCCCCAGCAGGCAGGCAGGCCCCGGAGGAGCCGCCCACTTTCCTTGTCAGCGCCTCTAACCCGGGAACCCCGCCGGGCCGGGCCGGCTGAGGGCATCCTCGTCGGCCTAAAATCCGCTGCCAGGGAGAGGTGGGGGGAGCGCTTACCGCTGGACGTCCATGTACCTGCACGGAGAGCAACAGGCGAGCGTTGCCAGCTGAAGCCCCGGAGTGTCTCTTCCCATTCAAAAGGGACCACGGGGCTCCTTCCCTTTTCGGGGGTGGGGGGGAGAGACAGTACCGGAAAGCGTCTGACTCCCGCTAAGCCTCCTACCTCTTCTTCCTTGGGCCCACTGGGGGCCGATTCCCCGCCTGCCTCTGCCATCCCTCCACCCCCGTTTGAGTGATCTGTGAGTCCCTTTGCGGTTTCCCTTCCCTCCACTCGGGTGATTTGGGTCCTTGTGCCCGGAAAGCCTCTCTGCGGGGCGGCCATCTCTCCGCACCTGAAGCGGATTCTTTGCTGCCCCCCCTTTCCCTCTCATTTCCAGATGGAGCCTCTCTTCAAACCGGTTTCAGCAGCTGGAGCCACAACAGTCCCTGCTGCCTCAGCAGCGCCCAGGGGGGCATCCTACACAGACTACATCGTTGGGCAAGCCGTGGCCACCTCATCCTCCTCTGCCAATCAGCAGAAACCCATCTGTGCTGCTCCGGTTGCATCGGCCAGGAGCATCTCGGAAGAAGCCCCTCCTCAGAACCAGGAGAAGAGTGTGGTGCCCCCCAAAAGCACAGCGGAGGACAGAGGCTCCCCCTTGAGCCCCGCAGGCCCCAAAGTGGGGGCCAAACACAACACTATTATCGTCAGTCCACGGCAGGTGAGTTGAAGCAGGCAGGCCAGCAGGGAACATTTCTGGCCAGCCCCCCCATTTTGACAGCCATAGGCACTGCCTATCAAACACCATAGGCGCTGCTAGAGTTCTGGCCTTTTTCTCTAGCTGGCCTGGCCTCTCCCCAGCTGCCATCCCTCCCTGTTCCCTCAGCAGAAGGCATGGCCTTTCTCCACCCTGATAAAACACCTCCACGTTCCTCAGGAGTTTCCACGTACTGCTGATGCTTTTGGAGCCCAGTTAGTGTTTCTGTGACCACAGGCAGGTGAGACTTCCTCCCCAGTGACAGAGGACTCCCTTCTGCCTGCAGAGGGGGAACCCCATTCTGAAGTTTGTCCGCAACGTGCCTTGGGAATTCGGTGAAGTTCTCCCAGATTATGTGTTGGGCCAGAGCACATGTGCCCTTTTCCTGAGGTAAGGAGGAGCCCAGATTCACTTCTGCCACCAGTGTTCAGGGGAAAGTGTTAATTATAAAAACACTTTAAATGTACTTGCATATACAGCAATATCAGTTTTGGATACAATCTTTGCCAGTTGAAGCACAGGAGCACTTTTTGCCAGAAACAGAGGACCATGTCTGTTCACAATTCAAAAGGAATTGGGCTTATTTTTTTTCTATTTAAAAAAAAATCTCACAGTACTGCAAGGGAAACCATTTGATATTAGTTAAGTCTCCTGCAAATTCTTTTGTCAGGTCCAAAATTCTGTTTCCCCCTCATTATAAGCAGGATGCTCTCCATTCTTTGGAGGTTGTTTCTAAACTTCTCACGATGACAGCTGGTGAAATGCACAGCCTGAAAGGCAACAGCCGATTTTAGCCACGCAGATGAAGATTTAAGATGCCTGTTGCAGAATCCAATGCATATCTGAATCTGCCCCTTTTTTCAATCATCGTTGCAACATTATTTGGGTTTGGTAAAACCGAATCTTGATATCGGCTGCCCCTTTGAAAAAGACAAACCTTTACCTTTGAAGCCTCCGGTACCATAACCTGAATCCAAATTACATCCACGAGCGGCTGCGTAACTTGGGGAAGACATACCAACTGCAGGTGCTCCTGCTTCAGGTTGACGTGGTAAGATGCATCCCCTTCCCCCCCCCACCCCACTATACCATCCTTCATGCGTCCTTGGGCAGCTGATTGTATGGATTTCCTTGGCCCCACATTCCTTTCCCAGCCCAGCATCCACTAACCACACCAGGCCCACACCGCTTCTGTTCATTATCTGTGGCTGCTGAGACTTTGGCAGCTGATGCAGGGCTGGGCCTGTTGCAGGGGGTGATGTTGGAGCTTTAGGATGCCCTTTGCTGGCCTGAAGGCAGGTGGCCCTTTTCTGACTTCCAAGGCTGCCTTACTTGCAGTTCCTCTCTTTGCTCTTTCAGAAAGACCCCCACCAGGCAGTCAAGGAGCTGGCCAAGATCTGCATCCTTGCTGACTGCACCCTCATCTTGGCTTGGAGGTGAGATCCCAGCACTGGGCGGGTGGCAGAGACCTGGCTAGGGAAGACCTCTACAAGGGGGAGGCGCTGGAAGGCAAGTTTCTGCTTAACATTTTCCTTAAGGCGAGATACCCGTTTGCGTAGGAAGTCCGTGCCTAGATTTTTTTTGAGACAGACAGGAATAACCTATCTGAGACAGAGGGGCAGGTCTCCTGAACTTCCTGCAATGATTTTCTGATCCTGTCCCACCTGTAGTCCAGAAGAAGCCGGACGCTACTTGGAGACCTACAAGGCCTACGAGCAAAAGCCGGCTGATCTGCTGAAGGAGAAAGTAGAGCAGGATTATCTCTCACGGGTGAGACTGTTTTCCTTTGGCTGGGAAGGGAGGACAGCAGAGGCATCTCCCCACCCCCCAGGTCCCTCTGCCCCGGGCACAAGCTGCCAGTTGCCTTGCACAGTAGCTAAACGTGGCCTGGTGCTGCCTTTGTTCTCCCCCAGGTCACCGACTGTCTGACCAGCGTGAAATCTGTGAACAAAACAGACACCCTGAGCCTGCTCTCCACGTTTGGAGTGAGTGAGCCAGTTCTCTGTGCTGGGAGTGGGTGGGTGGGGTTGGTGTTTTGAGCACTCCCTGGCAATGTACAAGCCAGAAGGGGTCGTCTGTGACCCCTCCGCCCCAGGTTGCTGAACTCCACTTCCCATCAGCCCTAACCAAAGCAGCAAAAGTGGGAGGGATGGGACTTGCAGTTCAGTGATAATTGTGGAAGTGCCTCCTGTCCTTTGCTGCCAAGCCTTCTTCCCCTTGACTGCCAGGTGGGTGTTGGTACCTGGGCATTCGCTTCTTTCTGGGCTTATGGTAGGCCTGGGATCGTCCCACTGAGTCCCTCTGCTGTTACCTTGCAGTCACTAGCTAAGGTTGTGCAGGCGTCCAAGGAGGACCTTTCCCTGTGCCCTGGTATTGGGCCTCAAAAGGTGAGTGGAAGCTGTTGCCCCAAGCCCTCGAACCCATCGGTTGGCACAGTGGAAGGGAAGCTTCTCCCCCTTTCCATAGTCGGGGGCTTCCCCTTTCTAAGCTAAGGAGAGCCGAGTCAGTGCCTATGCAAAGGGCATCCCTCTGTTGCTGCCCTTAACCTCATTGCAGCTGGTCTGTGGAGCCAGGGCTTTCTCCCAAGGAGGGGGGGGGGGCAATGCGGCCATTTCAGTTTGGGAAGCCAAACCTGGTAGCCCAGCTGTAATATTGCTGGACATCCTGCACTTTGAGTC
This sequence comes from Toxicocalamus goodenoughensis, assembly GCA_032468175.1. NCBI lineage: Eukaryota > Metazoa > Chordata > Lepidosauria > Squamata > Elapidae > Toxicocalamus > Toxicocalamus goodenoughensis. Next base: position 39,982 of record JANHFN010008362.1, read on the forward strand.
CCAACACATTTGGGAGAGGCCTGACAGAAGAAGAGTTTGTGGGGAATACCTGGAATTTCATCAAGGGGGAAAGAGGCCTTTAAAAGCACCTGGACGCCTCCCAAACCAACTTGCCTTCACACCTCTTCTTTCTCTCCAGGCCAAGAGGCTCTTTGACATCCTTCACGAACCGTTTCTGAAGGTGCCCAAGTGAGGAGGGGGCTCAAGAGCAGAAGACGGACCCAGGATGATGCACAATCTCCCAGAAGACCAACAACACAACTCCCTCGGGGGAAGCCTTATTTTGCTATGTGAACATTGCGCAACAAAACAAGACAATAAAACACCCTCAGACGCTCATGGCAAAGCCTTCACAGCTCCTGAATTTATTTGGAAGGGCAGACAGAGCAGGAATAAAACAGGGACACTTGGCAGGAAGAGAGCTGTCCCTCCCCGGCTGTTAAGGTCCAGCTGCAAATAGTCCAGCCTGGTCCTCCCTCTCCCTCCTCCTGCCCTTCTTTTTGGGTCTGGGGGCCGCTCTGTTCCTTTTCCATGGCTCTTCCAGTCCCTCTGCCTCTTGCCAGAGGGGGGCAGCCCAGTCCAGCCCGTTGGACTCCAAGCGCTGCTGCATTTTTGTCCCCTGTTCCCATAGAAGCTCCTTGTCCAGCTTCTCCGTTTTGCAGGCCAGGAGTTCCCCAGCTGGGCCCAGATGCTCTTCTGGGAGGTGCCCCAGACAGCTGCCCCCCGGCTCCTCCTTGATGGCAGCCATGCCCCACAGCCCCTCCACTGCCCTCTCTCGGCTCTTCTTTTTTTTCTTCTTGCAGCTGGGGGGTTCCCCATCAGGGTCCTCTGGGGTGACCCCCCGACTCTCTTCTGCAAGGCTCCCCAGAGAGGGGGCATCCCCCGGCCCCTCAAGAGTCCCAACACCCCACAGCCCCCCTGCCCCCTTCCCTGGGCTCTGCTTTATATAGCCAGCGAGTTTTCTACTGGGTTCCTCTCTGGGTGACCCCAGGCAGCGGACATCCCCTGGCTCCTCCTTGATGGCAGCAGTGCCCCTCAGCCCCTCTGCTGCTCTCTCTCGGCTCCTCCTCCTCTTCTTCTTTTTCTTGCAACTGGGGACTTCCCCAGCAGGGTCCTCTCCAGTGACCCTTGGATTCTCTTCCGGGAGGCTCCCCAGAGAAGGGCCATCCCCGGGCTCCTCCTTGATAGCAGCAGCGCCCCACAGCCCCTCTGCCCCTGCCATCTCCGTGGCTTTGCAGCCACCTTTCTCCGCCTCCCTCCCTGCCTGCAAGCGGAGTTCCCATTCAGGCTGCCAGTACCTGGAACTGAAATTCGGCAACTCCTCCCTCTCCAGGCGGGTCTTCCGCTTCTTCTCTTTCTTCCTGGCTCTCCTACTCGGCTCTTGCGCCTCTCCCGACCAGGAAGCCTCCTCTAAGTGGCCACTTGGCCGGGCATCCTGCCACAGCAGCCGCCCCTCAAGCCCTGGGAGTCTGGCTGGCCCAGTTGCAGCTGCCGCCGCCGGCTCCTCCGCCTCCTCCTTCAGGGGGCGCTGCTTGCTCCCGGCCCTCCCCAGCAGTGGCTCCGCAGGCTCCGGGGAGTCCCCCAGAAGCTGCTCGGGACCCTCCGACTGCCAGAGCGCCTGCTTCCAAGGCCGCAGCGGCCGCTTCTTGCCCCTCTCCCGGGCAGCCTTCCGTGGCGGCGCTCCCGAGGAAGGGAGCCGGGCCCCGAAGGGGAAGAAGCGCTGCTTGAGGCCTGCGGGGACCTTCGGGGGCGGCCTCTCCGCCACGGGGAAGAGCGGCCGGGGGGCGACGGGCGCGCCGTCTCTCTCCTGGATCCTCAGGGAGCCCCCGAAGGGCTGGGCGCAGATGAGCCGCTCCGGCCGGCCAACGGCGATCAGCAGGCGGGCAACGCTCTCCTCCCGGGTCGCTCGGAGACCGTAGACTTTCTGGCTGCCGTCCGGCTGCGATGCGCTCAGAAGCGGGGAGCTCAGTAGCGCCAGGCGGTGGCCGGAGAGGCTGCGGGGACAAGAGGCAGCTGGTCAGCCCCGCCGAACCGCCCCCGCCGGCTCCCTGGGCGTCCCTCGCCAGGCAGGGCAGGATGGGAAAGGCCGGTCGACACCCCACCCCACCCCCGCACACCTCTCCGGGCGGAAGTCGGCCGGGGCGCGGATGAGCAGTAGGCGCTTGCCGGGCGCCCCCAGGCAGAAGGCGGCCCCGGGGGCCAAGCGCCGCGCGCAGAAGTCCTCCGGGCAGCGGAAGCGGGCGGGCCCTGCGGGAAGCCCCGAGGCCGTCACGGGGGGAGCCGCCGCCTCGCCGGGCGCCCCCATCTGCGCCGGGCCACGTGCAGCGCCCGCCACGCGCCTTCCGGGAGGCTCCATCCCGGGGACAGCAGGGGGCGCGGCCTTCGCGCTGCGCCTGCTCGAGCGTCACGTTGCCGCCCTGGTCCCGCCCCCGCTCGTCCCTTAAAGGGACCGGAGACCGTCGGGGCAGTTCGCGCGGGAGGGCTGGGCTCGCGCCTCAGGCTGCAGGTCCCATTGTCCCAGAGCGCGGCTGATGGGCCTGGTAGTCCGGGCCTGGCCTCCCCCCGCAGATTGGCTGCATTCACAGCGCGAACCGAAGCAAACTCCGCTCCAATCAGTCGGGGGGAGGGGGGGCGCTCCACGTGCTGTGTGAACCCAGCAGTCCCTGCTTGCTGAGCCTAGCGCGGCTTTCTCCGGGCGAGATCCAGGGTGCTGGACGAAGCAGACGGAGCACGTGCTTAGGGCACCACCAGGCCCAAAGGGGGCACCGCAAAGTGGCGAATATGGCTTCGTTTGTACAGTCTGTCGAAAGGGGGGGGGCACCAAGATTCGTCGGTGCTTAGGGCTCCAGGGAGCCTTAATCCGCCACTTCTGTGGTCGGCTCAGTGTGCTGCGAGGGGGGGTCCCTGATGGTGGCCCCCAGACTCAGAAGCGGTCAGGCTGTGCAGTGCCTGATGGGCCCGACGACCCCATCCGAAGCGAAGCCTGCTTGGCCTTGGCTGGCCCTGTGCAGCGCGCCGTCCTGCCGCTGGGTGTCGCTGTTGCAGCGGAGTTTGGTGCCCAGGGAGCCTGGGAGACACTTGGTGGGGGCCCGGGGGGAAGAGCCTTGCAGGCGCTGCGCGATCTCCGTGCGTGGAGCCAGGGCTGCCTTGCCGAGCCTTGCCACACAGCGGGCTCCTTTCTCCCACCTCCATCAAGCAGCTGGCAGATCGCCTCGCAGCCACGGCCGGGAAGAGGAAGCCCTGCCTGGTGAGGGCAGCCCTGGGCGCTGCTTCTCTTATTGCTGCCCAAGCAGCAAGGATGGGCAGGCGACCGCAGGCCAGGCCGGGGAGGTTGGAGGGGCCCAGGAGGGCTGCTTTGCTCTACAGCTAATGTGGCACCCACACAAGAAGAGGCGGTGCCAGCCTGAGTGGCCAGCGCCTCCCAGCTGGGATGGAGCTGGGAGAAAGGCGCCTGCTGTGGGCAATGCTTGGCAAAGAGGAAGGATTTAGGGGGCTCCATCAAGCGGGCTCTGGGGAACTGAGGCAAAGCCCAAGCAATGGGTCTCACCCCCTCCCCAAGCCCTTCTCTGCCCAGCCCGTACCAGAAGGCAGAGCCTGCGGCAGGCAGCCTTAGGAAAGGTGGGTCTGAAATGGGTCTGCAAGAGCCACGTTGGCGGTCATGGCCTGGGGTGCAGAGAGGCCCCTGCCTCCCTGGACTCCAGGGCCCACACCCGCCCAGCCGCCCCGATCTGACGTCAGCCGTGGGTTCCTCCACTGCATTTCCTTCCAACCCTTTCCCTCTTGGCCAGGAAGGGCTTATTCCTGTCCTCAAGGCCCTCTGCTTGTGCACGGGAAGCCTCTCGCAGCTCCTTCCCAAGAAGGACTCCCCAGTGGCCAGGCTGAAAATAGCCTCCCTTCCTCCATCAGCCCTTGTGGGCTTCAGGCAGGGTGAGACCCGCTGGGACCCCCTCCTCCCTTGTGAATGCTGCAGCTTCACTTCCAACCTCCCAGGAGCTGACCGGGTTTTTTCTTTGGGGGGTGGGGGGCTGGTCCAGTTTCCTGTTTTCTTCCCTGGCCAAAGTGGATCCTAGGAGGATCCTACTCGAGTTCCCAGCTCGCACTGCTTGCTTGACCACAGCAGTGTCAAAGGCAGCCGCCTCTCCCAGTCCAGACAATAACTCTTTTTCTTCCCTCCCAGGGAAGGGGTTTCTGCACAGCAGGTGAGGGGCAGCCACTTTGAAAGGAAGCCACCAGGTATGGCCCAGGCCTTCCCTGCATGCAAGAGCTCTGGGGTCCTCCTTGGGGTATTCACATGCCCACCACCTGCTGCCTCTGGTGGCTGAAGGGATCCACTGAAAAAAGACTTTGGGTCAGCTGCAGCCACGACTTGCTTGCTGTAGGTGAGATTTACTGGGAAGCTGCCTTCAGACCCCTGGGACCCCGAGTTGGCTGCATTTTCCAGTCTAAAAGTTATCTTCGTCCCGGCCTGTCTTTGCAAACCCCCCTCATTTAGCATTTCCAGGCAGGGTGGCATTCTTGGAGCCAGAGGCTGTAAGGAAAATGCCAAAGGGGGCTTTACGGTTGGATGTGGTGTAAGAAGAGCAGCTTATTATAAGTGGCTAAAGGCTATGAGCTTCCCCCAACCCCTCCCACTTCCCACTGGAGACCTGAGGGGCTTCCTAGAATCGTATCCTGCTCCTGCAAGGATGGGGGGGGGGTTAATTTGAGCAAGGGCTCTGTGCCAGAAGGAGATCAGGAAGCCAAACATGCCCATTGGCCCAGCCCCACCTCACCTTCAGGCTCCCGAGATGCTGGGAGGTAGCGCAGCTCCCCCCACCCCTCCTCTGGCAGGGCTAGTCATATTTCAGCACTCAGGCAGGCAGGGCTGTTTTGAAGGAAATGCGCTCCAAAGAAGTGGGGGCTTTTTCCTGAGCGTCCCTGCTTGTAAACATCCCTCTGACCCCTCACCCGCCTTCTGGCCCTGTCCTGGGGAAGCCTTCAGTACAGGGAACGGCGGGGGGGGGGGCTTCCATTCCCCAGGCGCTGCCCTCTGGCCTGGGGGGGGGACACCTGTGCGTCAGGGATGGTGGGCCGTGCCTGGCTCCTGCTCCCCACCCCCGTTTCTCTTGCCCAGCAGGAGTTGTCTCCTAGTTCCCCAATGGAGGCGATTGGCGAGCGGGGCTCCTGGGCGGGGAGGCAAGAGGCATGCAGGAGAAGGGGGAGGTGGGCTTGGGGCATCCCAAAGGTCTCTGCAGAAACCAGCCCCTGCCGGGTTCAACCCGGTGACTGGGCTGGGCCACAAGAGCCATGGTGGCTGGATGAAGCAGGGCCCAGTGGGCTCTTTCCCCAACTGCTGCCCTTCCCCCCCCCCCAGCCTGTATCAGTTCTGGGATGTTTCCAGTGTAGGATCCTGGGCTCCAGAAGGGCTCCTGACCTCTTGCACGGCCCGTCCTCGGCCAAGTGGGAAGCGTCGGAGAAAAACTGTTTTGCTTGGTTCTTTTCTTCAAGGGAAGGGAAAGGGGGGATCATTCTGGGAAGCCTTTCGCTGCTGCTGCTGCTGCTCTGCCTGCAGAGCCCTGTTGTGTTCCCGGGAGACTGCCGGCCTGGCCCAGAGGCCACCTATTCTTCAGCCATCAGGAAAGTTTACATCTTGCAGGATAAATGAGTGGCGTTTCCCGCTCTGTTTACAGCCAGGGGATCAGCCGGACACGTCAGGTCAGGAGCAGGATTGATGATGCGGCGTGACTACACTTTGTCTCCCAGCACGGATCCGGATGGGGGGGGGGAGGCTGCCCACCAGAGGCCAAGAGGCTGGGACAGAGCATGCCGTTCCAAGGTGGCCTGTCCGCCCGTCCATCTGGACGGCAACCAGGACTCCCTGGAGTGGAACATGCACACCGCACGCCAACAAGCCCACCGCACTCCCCAGAATTTGTTCCTAAAACAACGCCCGGCTGATAGGTAGCTATTTTAGCTCTTTATTTTTAAAATTTATAGGCCACTCATCTAAGCATCTTACAATATATTAGACTTACTGGATTTAAAAATTCAAATAAAAATCCAAATACATAACAAAATAAACACGTTAATACAAGCGAGAAAATAACTGAACCAGGCGGCGAAGGAGTTAAGTGTCTTCATGCAGCATTTTACATTTCAAATTATGATACATTAAAAGGCTTCAGAAAACAGCTTCAGAAAACAGCCAAGGCCAAAAAGAAATTTGGAACATTTCTTTGTCGAGTACTGGCAGAAATAGAATTGGTGGCACTGCAGCTATGCAGGAGAGGAAGGGCTTGGGGTCTCTTCCGAGGGCAGCCCAGGTCCAAACGTTAAAAGGGGGAAACACCAGTGGCTATGAATTGGGGGATCCACTGAGCCGGTCCAAGAATGGTGGTGGTGGGGTCTCCTGCCTGCAACCTGCTGGGGAAGGAAGCGGATGAGGCTTTTGTGCTGCTGGGGGCTGGGAGGGGGGTGCTGCTGGTTTCCCTCTCACCTGCCCCCCTTCACAGATAGGATGGAGAGAAATGTGGAGGGGGGCAGATGTTGCAGAAACCCAACCAGGACGAGAGACGACTGGAGGGCTGCTACTCACTCGGGTGGGTCGGGATCCTGGTATCTGTATGCAGATGTTTCTCTACGGTTTAGGATCTCTCACTATAGGCAGGGGATCGGACTAGAAGACCTCCCAAGTCCCTTCTAACTCTATGTCGGGTCTCCAGACTTGGCAACTTTAAGACTTGTGGACTTCAATTCCCCAGCCAGTGTTGAAATCCACAAGCCTTAAAGCTGCCAAGTCGGAAGACGGCTGTGCTATGCGCTCAGAGCCTTAGGAGGCGGCCTCTGGGCAGCCCAACTCCCTCCCGCCAGCCGTTGCTCCAGCCTGGTTTGATGCGGTCCCCAGACTGGACCAGGGTTGTCTTGGCTGGGTCTCTCTGCATTTTCCTCCTTCCCTCACCCTCCCAGGCTCATGGGGAAGACTCCGTGAGCCCAGAAAGAGCCCTGGGCTCAAACTGGGCTGAGAGGAGCACCAGTCGTGCAGAGCCACCCATTGGCTATAAGGGTGGGGGTCCCTTCGGGTGGTCTAGGAGTGGTTGGATTTGTCCTTTGGGGCCCCTTTCTATCCCCCCTCAGCAATCGCCCCCAAATCCAGCCCACATGGAGCAATGCTCTTTCGCCACGGCCACTCCAGGCGGTCAAAGGGGACTGTCAGCTACTTGCAGGTGGCTGTGGCCCAAGAGCTGAGCCCTCATGTCCAGCAGGCAGCCACGCTGCTCTTCCGTAATGCAGGGCTTCCTTGGGAAAGGGCCAAAAGGTCAAGGCCGAGGATGCCCGGTTGGGGTCAAGCAGGGGTCCTCACAGCTCAGCCCCTGCCCCCTTTTCCCTCAGTCCCCCCCTCTGTCGCTGCAGGCGGGGGGGCCTCCGGCGCATCTGGGAGATGCAGGCCAGCCCCAAGTGCGAGAGTCGGTGCAGCTGGACGCGGACACAGAAGACCTCGCGGGTGGCGATCTCCGAGAAGAAGGCCCGGTCCTGGCAGATGTCCACCTCAGCCCCTGCCAGCTCCAGGCTCTCCAGGGCCGCCAGGATGAGCTGCCGCTGGGCTTGGCTCTGCAGGCCTCGAACATCCAGGAGGGCCGCCAGGTGCTTCTTTCTGGGGGAGGGAAGGAGAGGAGGAAGGTAAGGCAGGAGGGATGCCCACCCCGTCCTCCAACCAGGGCCCACCATGGCTGAGGTGCCTGCGGGATGGGGCTTTGGGGGGTGGCAGTTCCCATACAAGGAATGGGGAAGGAGTATGGGGAGTCCTCGGCTTACAACCACAATGGAACACAACATTTCTGTCCTTGAGTGAGACCCTATGTGAGCTTTGCACCACTTCAGGGCTTTCCTTGCCACCGTTGTTAAGTGAGTCACTGCAGCTCTTAAGTTACGGCTGTTAAGGGGACCTGGCTTCCCCAGAAATCAGAAGGTTGCCAAAGGGGATTACTTGGGACACGGCAATGGTCATCAATACCAGTCACGTCTGGAGTGTGATCATGTGACCAGGGGGAGGCTGCAAAGGCCACAACTAAGAAACAGCCACTTTTTTCAGGGCCGTCGTAACTCTGAACAGTCACTGAACAAGCTGTTGTAAGTCGAGGACTCCCTCCATGGGGCTGAGAACATCAGGCAGCCGAGGCAATGGAGGAAACGGGCTGCAATTGTGGTGAGGGGCTTTCTCCCACCAACCCACCTCAGGCTGAGGCAGCCTGGGCCTCCCCTGCTGGGGGTGCAGAGAAGGGGAGCCGCCCAGCCAGAGAGAGGCACCTGGCTGTAGGCTGAGTGCTTGGTCGGGTGGGGGGGGAATAGCAAACCGCCCTCCTGCCCTGGCACCCTCCCCCAGGGAGCCCCTTCCAGCAGCTGACCCCCCCAGGACCCCCAAACGCTGGATGGGAGCCCTTCCTGGGGTGTCCAGCCTCTGGGCTTCTGGTGAGGTGGAGTGGCAGTTTGCAAAGCTCTCGTGTCTGAGGACCAAGTTGGGGACCCCCCCACACCCGCTGTCCTGCGAGAGAGTTGACTGAAAGCCCGGCTGCTTCGGATGCTCATTACCCTCAGGAAGTTGGGAGGGCCCCCCACCATCAGCCAGGCCCTGAAGCCCGAGGATGGGGTGGCAGAGGGGGCAAACAGCAGCTGCCATGGGGCTAATGGCTCCTGGGGGGGCTCTTTCCTGGCACAGGGGAGGGGAGAGGGGGGGCTTGGCCAG